>VZRI01013051.1:251284-307991 GCA_013397515.1 Upupa epops
GGTGTCTTCAGGGAGATGCAAGTCACTTCCTTGAGCCTTTCTTTTTAAGACCAGCAGTTCCACTGTCTGTGAGGTTCCGTTGTGTGTGAGGTTTAGTTCTAAACTATCAAATAGGTTTTCCGCACATTTTCCCATTTCATTTAGAATACTGGATGTTCTTTAAGTTCTTATCTTTACATGTGCAAGACAGAAATGACAGAGGTATATAGTAGAAAGAATTGAGAAGGAAATTCTGTTATGACATTCATATCCCAGGCAATTTCAGGAAGCTTCCTTAACATTTAGAATTGTCTGCCTGCACAGAAGGTACTCGAGGCAGTCAGGATTCTCCAAACTTGCTTCTCAGCCTTTGTACTTTTTCCAGACAGTTGAATAAATAACACTGTAGGAGGCCCATTCCTTAGTTTTAACTCAGGCACATGTTAATCTCCCCCAACATGTCTGCAAATTAATTATTCCATACCTTCCTTTATGCGAAGTCTAGTTTTATAAAACATATTTATGACAATTAAAAAAAAAAGGTGAATCTGTGTGACTGCCCAGCTTTGAAGATCTGAGCCAGTGCTCTGGAGCTGCTCTAGAACTGTCCAGACTCACTGAGATGGGCCTCACCTCTCACTCAACTAACACTGTATTCTCTGGGCATAGGATAAGTTACATGGTTTGGGTTTGAGGTTATTCTGTTTGGAATATTGCTCTGTAGAAAATAACCTGTGGGTGCCTGCCCTAATACTACATGTCAGGTTTATTTGCATGCCCTTTCTTTGACTTTAACTAAGCCCTGAAGGCTTTGGAATGGAGAGATTAAAAACTAACAATAGCAAACAAAAAGCATAATTTCATTTTCAGTGTTGCAAGGTGCCTCGTTCCATGTACCTCGTTTATTATTTACCAGATAGCCACAGGCATAGCAGCCAGTCACTGAAGGAGTGAACAGAAAATATGAAAGTAGTGATTATCCTCTAAAATCCAAATTAAACAGGCTATTATCATTACTGCTTCCATGTAATATCTCTGTATTCTGCAGGTACAATCATATCCCAGACAACTACTTTTGTTTGCTGCAGATCTGTAGTTAACAGCTGTAATGGCAAAGGGCAGGTTTAAATGGAATTTAAATGTTCCCCTTGCCACTCGTGTGTTCTGTGAGCGAGAAAACACTGTGCTCTACAAGGTACTCTGTACTGTAGAGCATCTTCACCTGTAAGGACCACCTGGTCCATTGTCAGTTCAAGTCAGTGAAAAGACTCCCCTGACTGCCAGCTGGATGTGTAGAATATGGTTAGGCGGAAGGATGAACAAGAGATGGACACCACGTTCAGCTGCACGACCTGTGTGGAGTGGGGACAGGTGCTGGGAACCCATCACATCTGCTTGAGGATAGTTTGGAGAATAGATGGCTCATGGACAGCTTTGGGTCAGAAGGACTCAGAATCTCTATCCTCCTGTTTTGCCTAATTTTCCAAGTAGAAGCTGAGGTTCAAAACGTGTGCTTCTCTGAGCAGCTTGGAATAATGCCTAGAGACATTTCACTGGTTTCCTCCAACTCCCCTATTCCCCTTTTCTTCTAATTACACTGAGAGGCTACCTGTGCCTTCAGCATTTGAAAACTTGAAAAAGAACAAGATTTCTCTAACTTCTTTTTTCCTGACTGCCCTTTCCCTTCCTCTTCCAGAATGCCTGGCCCTACCTTCAGAGTGATTTATGATGATCATGAAGGTTTAGACTGAAACCACAAATTAATTAGATGGTGTGTCTTTTTATTAATTTTAAAAATTTGTTTGAAAGTTTTGCGGTAGCACAGGAAAATCTGCACATGCCTGGGTAGCTAGGTACGTGTACATTTGTGTACCAGGGGTCTGTATCAGTGGAAGGAAAAGGAACCCTGTGCACAATTTGCCCAGAACTAGATTAGAATTTTTGATGTACTGCTTAGATAATGCACATTCATTTGCTGAGCTCAGAAAAGAATTAATCACCTTAAAATGTAGCCTCAGAATAATTTCATTGTCCGTGAAACCTTTGACTTCCCTCTATTTTCTGTCATAAATACACCCGGCACTATCACTTAGAGGCAAGCTCTGTCCATGTTGCTTTTGTTTACTATTCATAACCATTCTGCACTCTTTCTTGTTAAATTAAGCTTTTCATAAATCTCTCACAAGTTCTGAAAACATGGAACTGTAGAAACAGATAAAACTTAGCACAGGGCTAGAGGAAGCAGTAGATGTATTTTGCTCACAATGACCTCGCTAACAGCAGTCTTTATTTTCTAGACTCACTGTTTATTCTCCTGTTGTTGCTATGAAAACACTCAAATTTGTATTGTTGTGGCATCTTCTAGTTCCATCACGGACTGTGGCAGAATGGAGCTCTGCAAACAAACGCAATCTAGGCTTTTAAGCTTGTTTTGGTTTTTGGAATGCAAGGTGTTCAGACAGACCTCTCTTTTCCTGCTGTGTCGGACTGAAGGTCTCAAACCTTTTGGATTCCTTTTCTCCATGAATATTAATACTGAGTGAGATTAATGTAAATAGTTGTAGACATCTATCTAGTAGTAGTTGGCTGAATCCTAGAATCACTGGGTTGTCTAGTCCAATCCCCATGCAACTCCTCATTGTACTGACATGTTCTCATGTCTTGCAGTTTTTTCTTTAGTGTTCTGTTCTTATACAACATAATTTGCTTATTATCAGTAGATAATAAGATTAGATTTTTTTTTTCTCACGGTAAAAGGTAGTCAGAAGACTAAAGGATACATAATTCATTCCTAGAAGATGAAAGTCAGCATTTAATACCAAAATTGCCACACCTTTTTTTTTCCTTAAGCAGTGATCTTCTCATGTTGCCATCACGTATTTGCTTCCTTTCATTCTCTTGTACTGCCATCATATGTACACTGGGATGGAAAAGCAGAGAAAATGTAAGTGAAGGGTTTTCAAGCACTGAGACCATGTAGGTGCATAGGGGACAGGTGTCCCAGTGCACTGAAACAGGTTCATCTGCTGAACCTGTTTGCCGAGTTAGAGAGCTCTGGTGTGGTACCCACTTGCCTAAGTGCCTTTTTAGTCTGTGAGCGAGTTCAGAGTGTAACTACCCGTTTGTACAAAGAGAAGCATGAAACCCATTAATGAGTTTGGTCTGTTACTTCAGTTTGGTTTGGTAGAAAATGAATTCAGGCATAAAACACCAGCCCTAGTGTTCTAGAACTGCGTTACAGAGATTGCTCTGCTCAATGAGAACAGTAAGAAGTGTTTTGGGATCTAGTATGTACAGAACCCCAGTTTACATCATCCTCTGAAATTCAGAGATACAATGCCTTTATTTTCTCCTTTTACTTTCCTACTCTCTTCCAGCATTCCCTTCACGTGAATGCTGGGTATTTTGTCTCTCTGGGGTATGGAGAGGAATGAATTTTGCTATTTTGATTTTGAAGCTTCCTCTGACTCAATTCCTGTCATAGCTTCTTGATGCTACACAGCAAGAAGTACCAAAGTCTTTTTTTCAGTTTTAATTGTAAATCCACATGTACGTGTATTAAAGCTCCTGGCTAGGAGTTTTATAGGCAAGTTGGAGACCAGAAGGGTTGTTAGTGTTTCACTCCAGTGAAGTGAAAAGTGTGAGATACTTGAGCCACTGTTGCCCCTACTCTGCCTGTGCTGAGAATAAATAGGTTGTCAGTCTAGCACTTTAGACAAGCACTTTCTTCTGTACCCCGGCTTTGTGACAGTTTCCATTAAGCATTCTGTAATGGAAAAGATGAGTAGGATTTCTCAGCACACCAGGAAGAGCAGCCTGTCTGCTTAGTGGGAAGGGCCCTTTTCAGTGCTCTCTGAGAACTTAATACCATGGCGGTGGATTATTTCTTACAGTCAGATGGTGATAGCCCTTCTCTCTGTGACTGCCGTGCACAGTGACAGCCAGGAGGTAACTCAATGCCCAATGCGAACCAGGGCTGTAGGACACAAGCAGGGCTTAGCAAAACACTTGTTGTTGGGATAAGCTCCATACAGGATGCATTTCCAGGAACAACTATGTGTCTTGCTGCGAGCGCTGAGCATTGCTGAGACTCTGCAGACTCCTCCGGTAGGCACCTTGTGACCTTGTGCTTCGACAAAACCTATTGAAGAGTATTCAGGCCCATAGTGAGGGGCTAGTCATTGCCCGTAGGGAAGATTTAGATAGAGAGATTGAGTGCATTGCCTAGATACAAACTTTTTTAGAAGAAACTTGTTATTGATGATAATGGAGCTCTGTTGTGTGGTTGGTCAACAGGCTATTGGATCAAAGTACAGAGTATGTAAATACTTGCTTGAAGAAAGGAATGAAGTGAACTGCATCTGTACATTCCCAGGTGTGGAAACACATGTAACCTTGCAAAAGACCTCAATAGTTATCCATGGCTTAAATCTGTTTAAGATACTGTTAATTTAATACATCGGTTAACAAAGTTGTTACTGTCCTAGTACTTGGACCTCACTGTAGTCTGCTGCTGGTTTTTCCCTTGTGATATTTACGTTACTGAAACACAAAGTCTGTATTTGGAAGTCTACAGTTAAATAAACTCTACAGAGGTAGCATAGAGTTTCCTAGCAACATCATGTCTATAGCAGTGATGCTTGCCTCTCTCTTTACGCTAAACACAAAGTCATGTCCATTAATCTCCAGCTGCACATAAAACTTCACAAAGATTTTGCTTGCTCCCTACTGTTCTTGTTTTTGTCTTCTCATATGCTGCAAAGCAAACTGCTTCAGTGATTTAATTCTCTCCATTGCCCCAGCATACAGCCAGCCATGTGTGTATATTCACAATTACTGTTTGTTTTTCATTTAAACCAAACAGTTTGTCCTACTGTACGATGCCTCCCCTCAAAGGCTGTCAGTTTGGTCATTCTAACAACATGACAAATGGCTGATGAAAGACATTCCTTGAAAATATATTACCTGTGCTGAGAAGTCAGTGCAGTTTTGTGTAGCCAGTGTACTGTGTAGTGCCTAAATAACCTGACACTTAGGTGGAAAGGGCACTGTAATTTTCTAATTACAGCATCACTGAAATAGGACTCATAGGGCTTGTTTGTATCTGCTCATAGCTTTCTGTGTAAAATGAACTGACTGGGCTTGGCCCTGTTCACTGAGGTCTGCTCTCTTATTCCACAGAGCTGTGGTGGAGATAAAGCTGCCAGGACAGCTGCTGAAATGACGCTGGTGCAGGCACCTGTGGTAGCAAGATGTGCAGAAGTTGTGGTTGCTGTTACCTATAACTTTAGGTTATTTCAGTTCTTGGAGGTCTCAGTCCAGCACCTTTTGTTTCTTTACAGTAGAGAAAAGGAAATCAGTGATTTCCTGGATACTGTTGAGTCTTTCAGCACAAGTAGGAAACCTGTGCTAGGTTGCCTGTTGCTCCTGTTCCTGGTCACCTGCAGAGGCCAAGGGGCACCAAGGCAACAAATATACTGTCATCTTAGCCTGTTTCCATTGTCTGAAATGATGCTGCTCAGCCAAGGAAAATGTAGGTATTTCCTTTTGGAATATTTCCCACAGCTGCTGTCCTCACTCACAGCTGGTCAAGAGAGTATCCATACTAGTAGAGGGCCCATTAGTTCCTTAGGACTCTTAAAATGCCTGGGGAAGGGAGTGGAGTACTTAATTAACAATCAGCGTCAGTAGTCACTCAATTTGTGCCGTGGTGGCAAATGCAAAGGACTAACCCAGCCAGTGAGTGAGACCAGAGAAGGCTGTAGCAGATTCCTGCAAATCTTGATCCATCACTGCTGGTGTAGGGGAAACTGTGAGACCAAGGGTCTCTGTGAGCTGTTTTGAGATTTAAGTTACCTGCCCAGGACCAACAGCACTGAGATGAACCAGTCCGCATTCTATTGTTGTTGTAAGGATGGCAGGATTAGACTGTATTTTCAGCCCAAACAGAAGAGCTTCTGAATGACTGTGATCCAGAGTGTTCTTGTCTTCTGTCACTTCCACAGACAAATCCGTGTTTGTGTGGACCATGTGTCGATGGATTTGATTTTGTATGCCAAGGCTGAAATCTGATTTTCTTACTTTCTTTCACAATGAATATTCAGTGAGGTATGGTAGTGTCTCCTGACACTCATTTAGTTCCAGGAAAAAGCTCTCTAGGTATTCTGTTACCTATGGACATGTCGTTAGAAGCATCTTAGCTAATTAATACTTTTTGTTCCTGGCTGCACAATTGGTTACATTCATCTATAGTAATTCAAAACATAAATCTTTTAGGGCACATCACTTCTAACAGGTGTTTAAGGAGGCATAAAGTGACACACCATACTGTAAGGAAACGCAGTGTTAAATAAGTTGGTCTTTTAAAAATGACTGATAAGGAAGGACAAGATATTCAAAACTGTTGAGACTTGGTGTTTGGAGAAGCTCTGGAGAATTATGGAATGCTCAGTATGAGGCACCCTGAACACTGACATGCTGGTTAAAGACATTCTCTCTCACATATGTGTCACAGACATACAGGGGAGGAAACAAGAGGCAGACCATCATTTCTATCAGCTGACAATCTGAACCTTTACAGGGCTCTGAAAACACACGTTGTAGCTGATCGCATGACTCCTCCTGCCTTTTGCCTCAAGGTAAATCCCCATTATTTCTCGGAGGTGTCCCTGCCTGCCGCCTCCACCTCAGGGCAGCAACTCAGGGCCAGGAGAGCGTTTGTCCCAACAGCAGGAAGGAGCCTTTTGTGTGCACAGTGACATTGTCTGCGTGGCGGTGGGAACAAGTGTGTCTTGTACTTACCTTCTCCATTTCTTCAACCAGATGGCTGCCCTGATCTGTGCAGCGGCAACGGGAGATGCACGCTGGGTCAGAACAGCTGGCAGTGTGTCTGCCAGACCGGCTGGAGGGGGCCTGGATGCAACGTTGCCATGGAAACCGCCTGTGCCGATAACAAGGATAATGAGGGAGGTGAGCAAAAGTCTTTCAGTTCCCAGTCCCTGAAGAACAGAGAGTTTACGTGCTTTCCTCGGGAGCCATTTTCCTTCAGAAGGACTTTGACTGTCATTGTTGTCAAGTGTTGCTGTTGCATTTATCTTGGAACAAATGAGACTGGCTGAGCTGTGGCCTTGGGGGAGAGACATGGTGACCCACAATGGCCATGCCGACGTCCGTGCCGGGAGCAGATGGAGTCAGTCCCACCCCACAGCCCACTGAATCCTGTGGTGGAGAACATGGCCCAGCGGACCAGAACCTTCTCCTGTGGGCTTTTGGCACATGCCAACTGGCAAACCACCTCCTGTGCCTGTGTGCACAAGCAGAGCAGCTGGCTGAGCAGGGTATTTAGCAGCAGTTTTTCAGCCCTGCCTAGGGCCAGGGTCAGGTTCTCCTGTACACACACTGTGTAAGTGGCTGTAGCTTTGCTGTCATACTGCACAGTTCATGAGCCAGGCTTTAAAGGGCTGTGCTGAACACTCATATATGGTAAGGTTCCAGCATCCCTGCTCAGTTTTCCCTCTCCTTTGTCAGACACATCCCCGTTAAATATAGAATCTGTGTGCTTCAAAGACGTCTTTGTCTTACTTTGAGGCACCTTCTGTGGTGTATTAGGCTGGGCTGAAAGCGGAAAGTAAGTGACTTTGATTCTTTTTTGTATGCTTCTCCATCTATAATCAGCCTGAAGTTGTGTCTGATAAGCATCTCCCTTCCTCAACGCCCTTCACTTTTAGGCAAATAAGTGGAAGAGCACATCTATTGCTTGCTGTTGTCTATTGCTGATTTGTTGCAAACAAATCAGTTCTCTGATGATGAAGAAACATTTTACAGTGTTTTCTAAAACTGCAAACAAAGGTTTAGCGTACTTGAATGACTTTTGTTAAAGTTGTCATTAAGGCAAGTGCTTGACTTTCATATTGGGTTTCAGGGCATAGTTTTCATAAATCCCAAACTGAGGAACAGGTATATTTGGGGTAGATTGCCACATCTGAATAGCATTTATTAGTTTTAATTTGTAAGTCCCCTGTCTCAGAGCTTCCTGAAGTATTTTTAAAGTGCTAAAGCTGATTCACTTGCAAAACCTGGAGCTTGCTTTGTAGCTGTTACTGAATTGTAAAGAGCAGAATCTGACTGCCAGATCACATCAGCTGGCCTTTAACTAGACAACAAAACCCAATAAACTTGTGTTCATACATGGTGTAGGAAACTAAAAGGGGAAGTGCTTAGGTTTGCAGACTTTACAGGCTTTGAAAATGACAAAGCAAGATTTTGCAATTGTCTGTATCATCAGATTTTCCTCAAAACATGGTCTGAGGTTGGACAACATTGTTAGAAATACTGGGGTAAGATGTTTACTCACTCACCCAAGAATTCTGCACCTGTAAAACAGAAGAAATGACTAGTGAGACCATGCACCTGCTTATACCAACTTAAATTAGGACCCGAAGCTTACTTATGGAAGGCAGATAGCTCATTGAAGTCCAAGGCTGTATAGGCTAAATGTGCCATATGGTTTTAGTCAGCAGAGCCTGAGAGGTGCATGGTTGCTCACACCTGAGAGCAAGCTGTTTGGTCTAGAAGGTTTGGAAGATTCCAGACAGAGCTCTTTAGAAGTTCTCAACACTTCTGAGGTTGCAGTTGTTGTTTTTTTTTCCCAGAGACATTACTGCTCATTGCTTATTGTGGGTCTGTAGACAATTTTAAAATGTATGTCTGTCCCAAGCCCGAACCAACATGACAAGATCAATTGACCCACACAGTTTCAGATACAGCAATTTTAAGATGGGGGCAGAAATCAATGTCTTGTCTTCTGATCCCTGGCTCAGCACTTTGATCCGTCATCATTGCTACTCTCTAGTGGTTGCATCCTTATGTTTCTGCCATTTTTCTATGAAGGAGATGATGTTCAGCACCTGTTGTGCTACCTGTCTCTCCTCATTCTTGCAAGGTACCTAAAAACCCAACATACAAACTCTTTGCTTCGGCTTCATGTTTGGTTATGGCTGTTCCCCACTGGCTCCGTGGTGCCCTCCTGGCCATTATCCCTTAGTGTTGGTTGCTCTTTCGGTTTGCTGCATTATATTTTGAGTTTCAGGTTTCTTTGGAAAGCACCCCATAACTCAGCCTGGTGCACTGTAAGGTCAGAGTCATTGTTATTCTCAACAATTTGACAAAGTGTCAGTCACAAGAGCTACAACAAAACTCAGAAATGGAATATTCCATTAATCACTCAATGCCTAATATCTCAGGAGTGCAGTTCTGCCCTGAGATGTGCTGTCAGGTTCACTGCACACCTGGCCCGGAACACATCCTGTGACCTGTGTGCGTATTATTGCTGACAGAGGGGAGAGCACAGGAGTGGGGAGGAAGAGATGTGTGTTCTGTGCTTCTATCTGTACCTTTATACTATTGCAATTGTCTATATAAGGGAACAGATAAAATTACATTTTCTCATTAGGCAAAGCTGGAAGCTTTGTGATGGGAATCAATGTTAAAAATTCAGCTAGTTACCAGAACCCAAGTGTAGCGATAGAAAACTTTATTGGAAGTTTTTTGATCATTGTTGGAAGTTTATTAACTTTATTGAAAGTTAAAGAAATGGCCTCTCCTCCCATTCACTCTCTTGTTTGAAACATAACGGTTTATTTGCAGCAAAACGTTTCACTCATTTGCTCCATCACCTACTTTGCTCTGTTAACATAAACAAGTAGTTCTGGAGCAGTACTAAGGACACAAGCTGTTATTTGGAAAGGCAGTAGGACAACTAACAATACAGTTTTCTCCCTAAATGAGTTCCTTATCTGGACAGCCCATCTTCTTCCTGTCTGTTCATCTATTGAGATTGTTAAAATACAATTGCTTCAGCATGTCACTGAAATCGAACTGTCATTTTCTGTCTTCCATTCTTTCCCATACGGCAGCAGGTTTAACATATTTTGGAGCTCTGTTTCTGCTCAGCCATTCTTCCTGCAATTGTAGCTCACAATCAGATTCAAAGGCCTTGGGCCAAGTCTTCATTTCATGGATGTCAAGAAGAACATTGCCACTGACTCCAAAGGGATTCCCATTTGTTCTCTTTTGTCTTATTATCTGCCACAAAGCAAACGCCACACCATAGTTCAGAAAGAGGAAAATGAAAGATTATGCTTAATATTTTCTTTCCATTTTAGATTAATGCCCTTTAGTTGGTTTATTTCTAGGAGAGGCAGATGTGTCCCTGTCTTGTTGAAGCTTACATATCTTCATTGTATATGAGATGTCAGTGGGTATTACTCATATAAATAAAATGAGATTCCACAGCAGAGAGAGGAGAGTGTCCAAAGCTGTTTTCTTCTCGCAGGGCTGTGCAGGTACAGCTGTACTTGATCCAAGGTGGCACTGGGCACTTCATCTGTACTTGTACTTGACATCACACATCAGAACAGGTTTGGACTTAGCTATGTCTTTGTTGTCAACACGCTATGGAGCATCGGCTAATTTGATGAAAAGACTTGCAGGATTCTTACTGATGTGTTTATCCTATTATTTATGTTTAGGGAGGGAGCCTAACTGAGAGCTAAGAGTGTTCTGGCACTGACTCACTTTTAAGGTCTTTTAAATGGGAAAATGCCTTTTTTTTTCCAGAAGATGTCTGGATGTAATAATTTATTCGCTGTGGCCACTTCTAAATCTAATCCCTTCCCATAATCAGTCCCTCAGTAGTGTAATGGTTATTAAGCATTTTTGGAGGGATTAGAAAAAGCTTTATTTTAAGACCTTTAATTGTGATCACAATGCATAATCCCCCCACGAGACATGGATCACCCATTTAATTCATCGTGGATTTATTTTAGGAAACTAAGGGATTAGAAGTGATACTTGGAGGGATGGGAGAAGGTCCATTACTTGGTTGAGTTCATACTTCTTTTGTTGTGTTGCATAAGGAAATCGCTACAGTAGCGACTTATGCCCATCTCTTTACAATAAATTGTATTGCAATTTGCTTGTTCCTACTCGGAATTGTCTTCATAAATTGTGTGTGTTTAAGTAGATTTAACTACATTACAGCTTAGCCCTTGCAGGGCCTCCAAGTGAAATGGACAATGTAATGCAAAGCAAAAATCCTATTTGCTTGCTAAAGAGTAGTTTCATTAGATATTGGATATAGCAGCTCCTGTTTGAGGCGCCTTTGCCCTGAACTGGATGGGATAATATAGGAGAGATAAGAAAGTAAGGTTTCTGGCATAAGCCCATGTTGTCCCTGGGGCTGCTCTTTCTAAGATTTTCTGTCTGTCTTCTCCCACCTTTTGCATCCATTTGCAATCACTCATGTTTGTAAGTTTTATTGACAAGGCAGTTAAATTATCGCAGAGAAAGAAAACCAGAGAATAACTCAAATTGTGCAAATTTGCTTTGTTTCAGATTTGATCGGGATGGAGAAGACAGGTGCAGGCATGTTAACAAAAAGCAAGCTTAAATGCAAATGCTGCTTATATCACTTCAGAGATCACATTTCTCCTCAAAATGTAATTATCTAGACTAAAATTGGGTGGGGAAGCAAAGGAAGCAACCCACATGAGTATAGAATACTAAGCTAAATAGAACGAGGAATTCCGTGTTTGTTATGCAAAGCGGGACATTCATTTTCAAATACATTTTAATTTCTTTCCACTTGGCTTTCCAAAGAGATTTGCACTTCTCTCAGATGGCAAATTTTGCCCTTCAGTTTGTTGCTCTATGGCTGTAACCCCACAAAAGCAGCGCGGTTGGCGGTAATTCCGGTTGGCACAATACATTAGAGATAATGAATGAGAGAGAGCCAGCTATCTGCTCTGGTATGAATTCTCCTCAGTTCACAGGAAAAATACATTTCTGCACAAGTTCACTGTCAGGACAGTGCACTTGACTGATGGAAAGGCTGTTTATTTGAGTTGTCTCCAAAAACTCATCTCTGAAATTAGACAGAAAGAAAATAGAAAGAAAAGAGAAGTGTCTCCCTGCAATAAACATTTAGAAAAAAAATTGCTTTTAGAAAATTACAAATCCTGTGACTTGATGCTGCATCAGGCTCGTGACATTTAAGATAATACAAGTATTTCACAGCACAAAGGCAAATCATGTAATTTAGCTTGCCTCAACAAGCATTGCCTCAGCAGGGGTCTCCAATTCAGCGCAGACAAAAGATTTTATGAAGTCCTCAATATAAATACCCAGAGTACTCTTGGCACAGAAAATACCTTCCTTCCCAGAGCCTGTACAATAGTCAGTTTTAGAACATTGAATGTAATGAGTAGTTGAAATCTATTGTGGATGGGGGCCAGAGTGAGTCATGAAGGCTCGAGCATAAAACCTGTATCAAACCTAGGCATTATGTAAGTTTGACAAGAGCTAATGACTGGGCTTGTGTGTGATTTTGTTAAAACCTCATGTCAGCCTCTAATCGCCTTTGTGCACATTAGCCAGCTTATCCCCTCAGTGTCCCTCGCGGGATGGGTTACCGCAATAACAGGCTCCTACAGCCAGTGGAGGTGAAGGCAGAAGTTCACTGACTGTAGATTCCACGGTTTAACAAGCTGCGTGTGCTGTGCAGGGACCCACGTGTGTTCTGGAACTGGGGACATGCTTATTTCAGGATGGTTTTCAACTTGGAGCCCCCTGGGTCAACTCTAAGTGATGTATGGTGTGAAGTTGGAGCAATCCACAGGTTCTGAGGACCCC
Organism: Upupa epops; assembly: GCA_013397515.1. Classification (NCBI taxonomy): domain Eukaryota; kingdom Metazoa; phylum Chordata; class Aves; order Bucerotiformes; family Upupidae; genus Upupa; species Upupa epops. The sequence continues at coordinate 263,954 of VZRI01013051.1, forward strand.
CAAGGCCCGGTGTGTAGCTAGAACTTCACCTCCAACAGTTTCTTACAGCTGCTGCTTTTAGGGATGAGGCTCTTCCCCACTAACAGAGTTCTGGGCAGCACAGGGACCCTGAGTAGGTAAGGCAAGTGGAACTCCACCACAAATGTCATATTGCAGGGCTCTTCAGAACTGCTCTAGAGAGTTTCTGAGGCATCTAGAGATACATGCAGCTTACACAGAAGCCAGTTTTTTTCTGCTTCAAGCTTGGAGTTTACAATCCAGTTTTTCTGAAGAGCAGCTTTGGTTTAAGGTTATGGTTCCAAAAATACTCAGTTGTGCTCAGTTTGTTTTAAAAAGTCAGGGACGTAGTGGGTATCCAGTCGTTTCCAGTTGGGGTAATTGTGGAACAGGCCTGGAACAGGATTAAAAGCACTTACTTCCTTGTTAGCCCCAGGAACTTGTGAGGACGTCTGACTGATGAGTGCCAGTACAGCTACGGCAGTTAGATCAAGCTGCAAAAGTAAAGACTTGGGTTAAATACTGGCTGAAACTTGCTGGTAGTAAAATGTGCTGGGCTGTGGCAGAGCCTGTCTGTGGGAACACTCTGCATACAGTGTGGAGCTCGATTAAAATATTCCTGTTGGCCGAGGGAAGACCTACTCTTGATAATCTGATAGGGCATCTCTAATTCTTTTACCTTGGGTGTATTAATAGTACACATAATTAAAATTGGATCATGATAAATTAACTAATTTGTCCTTAGAGTGATCAAAGGCCCTTTTGCCCTCAGGGTTTGTGGTGTCACCCCCACTCCCTACCTCTATTGTAATCATTAGGCTGAAATGTTTATTGGAAAAAGGAAAAATTCCAGGAGTTATGCCCTTGAAGCCACCTGCCCTGAAGCTAGAGCAGGGTAAGGATGCCCTCTGCTGAGTCTGCACATGGAGCCTTTGCCTTGGAAATAAATTGTCCTCTGCTTGGCTGGGGGCAGTATTCTCAAACAGCTGGATGTCAGGTCAAAGTTGCCTCATTCTGACAGGCATCATGAATGGAACCTGAAGTACAACCTGCAAGTAGCTGGTGAAGAGTGGAAACTAAAGGTAATGAACCCACAATAGCTTGAACATCAACCTTCCAAAGAGAGATATAGCACAAGTTTAGAATCCGGACACCTGGCTGTGATAAGAAATGCATTCAGTGGTGAAGGAAAACACAATGAGAAGCTCCACATACATTAGCAGGAAAATATATCACTGTTTCTACTGAGAGCTTTTAAGGCCTTGTGTGATGACGTTTAAGAGGATCATTCTACAGCCATCTTAAAATCTGGTGCGCACAAGTAGGTGATTCTACTGACGTGTTAACACTTCGAAGTTTTCTTTTTGTTTGATAGTTCAGCCTACCAAAAACCCTGTGGAACAGTTCACAGATAGTCAAGAGACGTGGGTTTCAATCAGCAGATGTGCAGTCTGAGAGGAGGAGAATACTCTCTCACTTGCTTTGTTTCTGAAAAGATTTGGGAATTCAGCGGAACCACAAACAGCAAGAGCTAATCCCCGGCTGCCAGTTTAAATCAGAACACAACTTCCTATTCTTTCTCAGTTAAGGCCAAGTCAGGACCTCTCATGCTGTTGGAAGAAGTTTAGTACCATCTTAATTCTCTCTGCAGTCTCTTCCCTTTAGCATCCAGTGCGTCAGAGCTCCCTAACTGACCACCTGAAGCTCAGATGTGTGTGCTATGAAAAGCAGCAGGATCTTGGGGAGGCTAATGGTGAGGGTTTTGTCATTGAATTAACTATATAAATAATTCAATGTGCCTGAGGAAATCTAGAAGATGACAAGCTCTGAAATATATATTAAAAAACAAAGTACTGAATTCTAATTAAAATTCATGCTTATGGCAGAGTTTTCTCTTACAGAAGGTGCTTTTTTTTCTAGTTCTTGTTTTAATCAACCAAATCTAATGCAACTAAATGATTCTGTAACACTCTATTTCATATGTGAAATACAATATGGCTGGAGAAATAGGAAGCTGATGAAGTGCAAGGTCCTGCACCTGGAGAACAATCCAAGACACAAATGCTGGGAAGCACTTTATTGTGAAGGTGACTGAGCACTGGAGCAGGTTTTTTGAGAGGTTGTGGGGTCTCCATCATTGGGGTTACTCAAAAGATGTCTGGGCATGTTCTGGGCAGTCAGGTTTTGGTGTCCTTGCTTGGCCAGGGAGGGACTGGAGTGGCTAGTCTCCACAGGTCCCAGCCAGTCTCAGCCATTCTGTGATAATACTTTCAGATAGCAAACAGGAGCTAGAAAAAATATATTGTGACAGTAATCAATCCTCTTTCATGTCTGGAGCCAGAGATTTCAGCACAATGAAGTAAATAATAGCAGCCATGCAGCTCTGAATGCAGGCAGCAGAGTGCTGTGTGACTCCTTGACAGCAGTGAGCAGTGCCCAGCTCCTGGCTGTGTCTGCTGAGCAGACCCACACCTCACTGCTGCCACTGCAAGAAGCTGCATCAGCTCACGGGTATGAAGTAAAAATATCCCAACTCCCATATCCTGCCATCTGGGAATAAATTAGTGTGGGAGAATATAGCCCTATATTTTAAGTAATAATGTTCTAAACAAGTAAATCGTGTATATTTGTTTTATGGTGTGTGCCTGCCTGAACTAACAGAACTGCATCAAAAATTCCTGCATGAAAGGAATCACACGTGGACTTCTCCCTGGTATTGGATGGCGGTGTTTCCAGCCTCTCTCGGGTCCCGCACTGGCAATTCAGAGCGGTTTGATTGCCTGCTTGATTGTTTGTGAGATAACGGAGAGATTGGCAGTGACAGGGTAATTTACTGAAGATTGCAATGTCAGACTCTATCCAGGGGGGCTTGCAGGCATAAAGATGCAATTGGCATGACTGACAGGACGCTGAACGATTGATATGCCAATTGAAAGGTCATAGTGGCATCAGAAGTGTTGGGTCACAGCATCCCATCATCTGCTGCTTGATGAGGTCATTAAAGACGTAACGTGTGCTCACCTCTGATAGCAGCTAGAGCAGAATGACAACACAGCTTGAACAGGTAAATGTAAATTTGTCAAAGAGAGTAGTTTATATCCTGTGTTTTGCTTCTGTTATTTGTAACACAGTGATTCTCCTGACTGCCAGTACTCAGAATGCAAGGACTGAGCAGTGGGCAGCGTTGAATTCACAGTCACAGGCAAGTCGCAGTCCGAGAAAGAACACAGGATGCTGAGGACAAGTTCTCAGCTTAATAGGAGAAGCACCTTGTGTTATAATCTGAAGCTAATGTCCTTGCAATGATTGCATACAATGGATGGAAAGTGGACTGTAGCAAAAAGAGAAAGTTCCGACCACCACATTGGCAAGGATCTCAAGATGAATGGAGATCGTAATGTGAAGAGGCGACTGACCTTAAAGCAATAGATAGCCCTAGCAACACAGCAGTTTGTCTAACTTAAATTTCCGTAAAGGGCTGGATGAAGCATCGTCAGCGTGTCTTGGCAGGCTTGGTTTTGAATCAGAAAACAGTGATTCCAGGCACAAGCAGTCTGTGGGAGATACAAGCCTAATGCTGAAATAAGATGGCTTTTGGGGGTTGGGTTGGTTATTTCTGTTGTTTTTCTGTCACTGTGTGTGGGAATTCTGGTCTGTTACACGTTTGAAGGTGTTGAAAGTACATGAGTCACAACCTGACTCTAAGGGGCTTTTGTCAACTAATATACTGGAATGTTCTGTCGTGTGTATGACAGTCACTATGTGCCCAGGCCTATTTGTATTCAGAAATCAGATTCATCTATCTGCCTTTGGGAGCCTCTGAACTATTGCAGACCTAAGTAGATGGCAGATCGAGTGCCTGATTCTTGCCAGAGTAGATGGATAAATGTTTCTGAACTGTTAGAAATTGTAATATTTTTAAGTAAATGGATTTTAATTTCTAAATTACAGCTGAACTCAGTTGGGTGGACATATTTCTGTTAAATGACAACGCCAAAGGAAAGGCTGCTACTAGAAATTGTTTCTGTCTCTGCTAAAAATAGTCTGTTCTGATTAAGGATACAGATCAGTCTCCCTGTTAAATTCCATTTTAATTTCTGAAGTTTAAATTTTTCTTACTTCTTAAGAAACATTCTTGATGGACAGCCTTAAATGTAAATGGTGGCTGAACCCACCAGCTCTGGGAGGGATCGCTCTTTACCCAAGCATGGTTACAAATTCTGATTGAGAATTCTGTAGGGGATGGGAGTTCGTGTAGCTCTTCCCCATGAAGTGGGGAACAGTGTGGGCATAGTGCAATTTTCATTTTACTTAGGTAATGGTAAGTTACTCTGTCACCCCCACCTTCTTCCCTCATCTCCCCAGATGGAACAAATAACACTCAACAGCATAATTCTCAAGAGTCTTAGAGCACAGCAAGAATATCTAGAAATTTCATAAAACAAACAGTTGGAAACAGATTTTAAAAACCCCAACCCAGAAACCAAACAAACAGCCTAACCAAAACGTCCTGTACTCTTTCCGACATTTCTTCTTTGTAATTTCAACCCTACACAAAGTTCTTCAGGATTGATTCTCATCTAACACTGGTTTAAATTAATTGCCTTAGAAATGGTGTTTAACCAGTGCACTCGAGGAAGCCGCCTCCTCATTGTGTTACTGCTTCAATTACCCGTTTTATGGCAGAGAGATGTTATGAGGGGTAAGCAGTAACATTATTTTCCCAGTGCCTTATGATTTCCGAAAGATGCTATCGCTTGATGGTGTTGTGCAGCCAGCTGAATCTTGATGACTCTTACCTTTCAGATGGCTTGGTTGACTGCCTAGACCCAGACTGCTGCCTCCAGTCTGCTTGTCAGAACAGCCTGCTGTGCCGGGGCTCACGGGATCCTCTTGACATCATACAGCAGAGCCATTCTGGGTCACCAGCTGTGAAGTCATTCTATGATCGAATCAAGCTCTTAGTGGGGAAGGACAGCACTCATATCATCCCAGGAGAAAACCCCTTCAACAGCAGGTAGCAGCTATAAATATGACGCTATGTGCCATTGCATTGCATGGGAAGATTTCTGCCGGAGATTTTATTCATGTTTTAACATGAGGTGTTGCTTTCAAGTGCTCCATGTGTTTGCATCTTAGCATCATTCCCACCGAGGGCACTCTGTTTTGATTTATGATGTGGCCTCTATACCATAATGCTGAGTTTCATTAGCATGTTAACTCACTGGTAACACCTAGAAGGAGTTTCCTTCCACTGAAGTTTATATTCAGTGAAGACTGCAGTCTAGAACAAGGGAAAATGCAACATAGTTTACAATTTGGAAAAAAGGCTGCAGTTTATTTGGTGCCTTAAATACAACTTTCAGTAATGGAATAGCATTTCAAATTATTGTAAATATTGATTAACTTTAAACTGGGAGAGTGCTGTTAATTATTCTTTGTATAAAACTGGTTTACTTGTGTCATCAGTACATCTGGCTTGGTTTGCATTTCCTTCTCAGTTTTCAATTTTGTGCCTTTTCTAGCTATGGTTGTTAATTATTTACTTAAAATGAATCTAAAAGTCAGCCTGTCATTAATTGGTAATTTATGCCACTGTATCCTTAGAAGAAGAATGCTGTTCCTATTTATCAGTGGTATTTAAATATGTCTCTACATAAGGGTGGTAAGAAATTGGTGTCTATGGTAATTATGTTCATATTGGTGGAATTAAAACTGAAGAAAACTTCATTGGAGATGATGTCCAAAGGGTTAGACTTCATTACAGGAAACTGGTTTTTCAGTCAGGATTTCATTCCAGGCTTACTGGGTGAGGTAGAGCAAGTCACTAAACATGTCTGTGTAATGAGGATCTTAATGGCTGTGGATGCACCCGGCAGGTCCCCATCGTATTCATCCCTACAGTGCTCAAATAGCACAATGATTTCCATATTCTGTCAGAAAAGCCCTGCTGGATCCTATTCTATCTAATACAGGCTTTATTCTGTTCTATAAAACACTCCATGCATGCACACATGGAGCTGTCTGAAGAAATGGAAGAAAATAGTTTTTCATCAGAATTTGTTGTGACTTTTTTTCTCATCAGCTCTGTAAGAATAAACTAGGGGAATTCTTGCAATTTTCTGCAGTGTTGCATGAAATGGGGAAGAAGCCAAGAGAGAAGCTTAATAATTTATGAGGCTGAATGACTTGTCCAAAAAGGAATACAGGCTACAGCGATAGAAGGCATGTAGTCCTGCAGGCTGGCTGGTACATGCTGCTCTGTATGTTATGGTCCGCAAAATACCCTCAAGTGAAGAGAAGCAGGCAGAGTTCCCTGTAGCCATATTCACTTGCCACTTGATTATTTTTAATTGTCTCTTTAACAGGATATTTATTCCTAGATCTCAGAGTAATTTACAAAAGCAGGTGATGATCCTCACGAATCTCTAGATTAGTTTACTGACCTACAGATGTTTTTCTGCCATCCAAGAGGTATTAGAAATTGTATTTGAAATAATCAAGTGGGTTATGTCTAGATATGGGTTGGAATCTTCAAAACAGCATAAGAACTAGAGCTGTAGACTGAGTGGGAGCCAAGAACGTCTACCCTGAGACTCCTTAAAAGAAAAAATCTCATTGGAAATTTTAGGAATGGAGAGGTTTTTTTAATAATCTTTTCTAGGCTTCCTGATGACAGCAGCCTCGGTTCTCTTATACTCTGCTGAAATACATCACATATTTTAGCATCTCTTTGCAAATTGCCTATTAATAACATTTTAAATTTGGCTTTAGCCTCTCAGTTGTGAAGGTGCTTTTGAGATTCCGTAGCACAGCTGTTATTGGTACCAGTTTTAGGCAAATCTAATGTATGCTGTCAAAATTGGAAATTTTCAAATGAAGGGTTTTTTTACTTCTTGAAAGTGCCACAGGGTTAGACTTTGTAAGTTTCACAAATAGTGAAGCTGCCGTGCTCTTGAGGAGCAGCTACTGTGAAGAATAATGGCTTCTTTCTTTTCTTAGCCTTTCATTCCATTGAAAGAGATGAAAAAAAGTGGGACAAAACAGTGGTTGTGATTTATTTTTTTAAAGCAAATGGTGTTCATACTGGTGCTAGCATAATACAGTACACTATGTATTATAATGTAATACTAGTACTAGTATAATACAGCTTAGTGACATGGTTTAGTGGCTGTCATGGCATCAGGTCACAGGCTGGACTTGATGATCTCAGAGGTCTTTTCCAACCTCAATGGTAATTCTGTGATAATAATTTTATACTTTATAAATAATATTATAAATAAATATTTTAATTTAATAAAAATAATAAACTATATTATAGTAGTACTAGTATGAGAGAAAAACTGTTTTCTACTCTGCTAAACTGTATTGACTACAGAGTAACTTAGATCACAGCAATCATTTCCATGCAGAAAGAAGATGAAATTAAGCTTTCAGGAACTAAAATAAATTGCAGTGGGGGGTTGCACATCTAACTTATGTTTAGAGTTTGTTCTTTGGGGTATTTTTTTATCATGGATCAGCTGAATTTGTCAGCTACACTTTCCCAAGAGCCAACAAATAAAAGTGGCCCTGTGTGTGACTGTACATCAACATATCACGGCATACAAATTCAGATGGTAGCTACAAATACCAATACCCATTGTGTTCCATAGTTTGGCATTTTAGAAACAAAAAGGAAGGCTACTGGCTGAAGTGTTCTTACATGAATATTTACTGAAATATTAAGATTTAAGACAAGAAAACATTAAATCATGAACACTACAATATGATGTTTTCTCTCTAGATCTGCTTTCTGCGCTGTTCCCCTGTGTAAGCCTGAGTGACCACAACGATCTCTGTGTTTGTCACATGACACAATCCAAGCAAAATGAACAATGCCAAGATGATTATCTTGGTCCAGTGTAATCCCAAGCAGATTGTCTCAACCTCTATTGATTTCTACTGAAGTCCATATTCTGTTACAAAATGAGGATTTTGCAATTACAATTTGACCTGAAGGGTCAAGAAAAGTTGAAAGTTCTAAAAGAAAAGTAACAGAAGTGGCTCGTTTTCATTATTTAGTTTTTCTTATGTGATACTGAAGAAAATATTGCACTTTGATATTGCACTTTGTTTGCAATAGTAAGTGGTTGTTACTGGTATAATGTGCCTAGAGATTTCCACACACCACCTAGTACACTTCAGAGCCAGTAGAAAATACTGCAAACAGTCCCTGATACAGCTACTGACAATTGATGTTCCCTGACAGGGGGTGATGGGAGCATTACAGCTATCCCAGAGCTCGTCTGTGCTGTGCCAGCTTTCAGCAAAGCACAGCTTGGATTAACCCCTCATCCTGCAGCTCAGCACCTTGCAGTGTCAAGATGTGGTGCCTGATGCTGGGAATCAGGGGCAGCCCCGGGCCTGCCAGCACAGAGGAAGCTCAGGAGCGGGGCTTCTCACATCCTGGCTCTCTCTGTAGCTGCCGGTGAGGGTTGGTGGCTTGCAGAGCTAAAATATTAATCTTTTCACCTACAGCAAAATGCAGTTCTGTGATCCCTGAGACTACAGGTTGCAGCAGGATTTAACTCTTTCCCAGTTCCTGGGATTGCATCCTTCTTTATTCACATTTCTAGTGTAGAAGTGGGAAACAGCCATCCACAAGGAGCCTCTCCATCTCTCCTTTGTACCATGCAGCTTTCTCCTCTCACCAGTCTGCTCCTCATACGATAGAGGGAAGGTGGACAGAAAAGGAGCCAGAGGATGGGAAATGAGAGGGGCAGGAGCAGCCAGGTCATAGCAGAGCAGGGAAAAGTGGGGCTGTTTGCAGTGATCAGGAGGCAGCACCAATTTCTGCCCATGAGCATTTAGCAGTAGCAAAGCACTCTCAAAAGAGGAAAACACTGTGCCTGCTACAACAGCCCGTCCTCATCTCCTCTAGGTTACACAAAGTTGCTTAACCTGTTGGCTGAGAAAGTTGGGCCTGTGCTTAGAATTGGCCTCAACCAGTGCCTTTCTCCTGCTGCCAAAGTGAGGAGCAAGGCTGGTGAATGGGGACTAAATGCAATGTGCAAACAGCAGTCATTCACCAAGACAAAGGAACGTGTTGAACCTTAATTTGGGCAGTCAGTTGCATGAAAACAGAGGTGTGACATCACACAGTATTTTTCAATGTATTGGGCATCCCCAGACACACTGTTGTACCCAGGGAGGGTCAAATAGTCATCAGTATTCAAAAAATCTTTGCAGTTAAAGTAACAGTAGAGTATACGAATCACAAGTGTTCCACTGCTCAATTTATAAACAACCTAACTTAGCTTTTGTAACTAACCTTAATGTCTTCAAATATCTTCCAGTCTTGTGTCCCTCATTAGAGGCCAAGTGGTGACTACAGATGGAACCCCTCTGGTTGGGGTCAACGTGTCATTTGTCAAGTACCCAAAGTATGGCTACACCATCACTCGCCAAGACGGCACGTGAGTTCATTTGCTTCATTGGGCCCCTCTCTCGTGTGTAGGATCTTTGCTGACGAACAGATGGTGAGATCTAATGGAACCATGTGGTACACGTGCTGCTTCCCTCCCAGGGCAAAGAGCTATTAAGTAAACACAAAAGTGATTTTTCATGCAGCATTTTGAATACTAACTGCAAGTAAATATGAAAAGGCTGACTTCTGATAATAACAACGTGTTAGCAGGCAGGCTCCTCTCAAATAAATTGCTCTGTATCTATGAAAACATTTGTGGACTACAGTCCTATCCAGCTGAGAGCAGAAATGATTTTAAAATGCAAGGCAAGCAAGCACTGCTAGGAAAAAAAAAAGAAAGTGTGTGTCATTATAGAACAGGATATTTTGTTTAAAGTTCCCTTCTGCCTCCCTTTCTTTTAGAAGATCCACTGTCTTTTGAGTTTCTTTGGGGTAGAATGTAATCAAACGGTTCTAATTGAATATATTTTGATGCTTTCCTGCTGTGGGAAAATAGTGCTTTTACCCCCTTGTATCAGCTGATTGGAAATGCACACAAATTCAGATAAACAAAGCCCAGTGTGTTGCAGTTGATCCAGTTTATGGTTGTGGTAACCAAACCCCGTGTGTGCCACATGCATTGTAAGTGTTTGCCGTCTACCTTCAGCTCACATGTGAACAACTGGAATCATTAACAGAGTCCACCGAGCTGTGGGGAGTATTAAATTTCCACGTTTCCCCTAATACTATTCTAAGATAGTAAGTATAATGTTGTTGATTTCAGGGGTTTCATACTACAGTAAATTGTGAGCTGAGCTAAAGTTAGATAGGCAAGAATGTGAGGCAGAATGGACAGGATCTTTAAGAAAGGGCTGATTCAGTGTCCAGTTCAAATGAGCTGGCAATAAAAAGGTGACTTACAATAACACGTGGTGATTTGTTTGTTGGGTTTTTTTTTTCATTCTTTAATGCAGATTTTATAATATGTAGGAACAGAGGTTGTGTGGGTGACTTCAAATCTTGGCTAGATTTCAGTTGTTTAATTACCAGAGGTTGCTACTGCTGATCATTTGAAGCATGACATTTGCAGTGCACATGTTGCTATGGATATACCTGTACCCCTGTTCCATTAGCCAGGAGAGCTGTCACTTGAATTATTCAGTCCTGTCACTTCTAAAGCCCACATTTTTCTAGGTTTGACTTAGTTGCAAACGGTGGAGCATCCCTAACCCTGCACTTTGAACGAGCCCCATTTATGAGTCAGGAGAGGACAGTGTGGTTGCCATGGAACAGCTTCTATGCCATGGACACACTGGTGATGAAGACAGAGGAAAACTCCATTCCCAGCTGTGATCTAAGTGGTTTTGTTCGTCCTGACCCTGTCATCATTTCATCACCCCTTTCAACGTTCTTCAGTGATGCTCCTGGCCGCAATCCCATTGTGCCAGAAACCCAGGTAAGGACAGCATGAGTGAGAAGAATGCAGAAATCAGTGGTCAGCTGCCATGGCTGACTGAGCGCTGAGCCTGAGTGACTGTTTTTCCCCTGGAATGGCAGTAGGAAATGCCTCGGTGGAGTTGCATTCCTTCTGACAGACAGCAGCCTTTCTAATGAGGGCTGCAGTAGATGGCCCTCAGTTACGTCATCCAGACACATTTATGTGCATGCACACTCTCTTATTCTCATGCAGTATACCACGTGTTCCTCTGTATTTCCATCGCCAGCTTCGGTGTTCCACGAGAATTTTGCAAAGGCTTGGTATGAAGTGCTAGCAGCAGGCTGTTTCCTTGTGTGTTACTTAGAAAAGAAAACTTTGCTGGTCCTATCATTTCAATAGCTCATTCAGTTAGCCTTTATGCTGTGAGTGGAAGGTGTGGGTTCCAGTGACTGCATATCTTATGCTCCCTTTGCATAGAACTTGCAGTGCAATTACTTCTGCATAATTGTACTTCTGCCAGAAGTGTACCAACGTCCCAAATGATTTTTTGTCCAGTTGTCAGCTGAACTGCATCAGTGCTCAGAGTTGAGGATAACTGCTCACTGCAGGGGAATTGGACTAGATGGCATTTGAAAATCCTTTCCAAATCGCCTGATTCTGTGATTCTCAATAGGAGAAAGTCAAGAGTTCAAAAGAATATGCCAGGCTAGTAATTATGGAAAAATAAAGTAAAATCATAGAATTGAAGAATCATTCAGGTTGAAAATTACTCTTGAGGTCATCAAGTCCAACCAATAACCATGCTCTATCAAGTTCACCACTAGACCAGATCTCTAAGCACCACACCTAAATAAGCACTAAATACCTCCAGGGATGATGACTCCACCCCGTCTCTGAGCAGCCTGTTCCAATCCCTGATTACTCTTTCAGTGAAAATAGTTTTCCTAATGTGCAGCCCAAGATGGACATTGAAATGTTTGATCTTTTTCCTGTTAAGGTTCTTCATGAAGAAATTGAGATCCCTGGCTCTAGTATCAAGCTCAGCTACCTGAGTTCCCGCACTGCTGGATACAAAGCCTTACTGAAGATAATCATGACTCAGACACTTGTGCCGCTGAATCTCATCAAGGTTCATTTGATGGTAGCGGTAGAAGGGCATTTGTTTCAAAAATCATTTCAGGCATCTCCCAACTTGGCATATACGTTTATCTGGGACAAAACGGATGCATATGGTCAAAAGGTTTATGGGTTGTCAGATGCTGTAGGTAAGTCAGCCTCTACAAGCTCCAGAACTTTCTGAGTACCATCTGTAATCCTTAGTAACAAAACTGCAAGGATCCCTTATGGAGAAACAAATATAGACTGAACGGTTCATGTCTTCTTGACACAGCCTATCTTTGTATTATGTTTCTCTTACACATGAAAGATCTCATTCAGAGGGTCTAGATTCCATCAGCTTGCCTGTATTTCCTGATCAGTAGCTGCCTTAGAAGGTTTATACCGATAACAGGAAAAACTGGCCATGGGGACTTAGGTGAAACCTAGTCCATCACTTTATTTTCTTTCAGTTACCAAATGAACTGTGTGCAGGACTGGCTGGCACTCATCAGAGCTTTGGGATTTTCATGCATGCTGTTATTATGTATGGGGTATAATACCATATGCATGGAGTATACCACCTCTCAGAGTATAATACCTCTGAAATAAAAATAGTGTTTCTCAACTGCTGTTCAGTCTTGTAGCACTGTGACTACTTCTAGTTCACATAGTGCTCGTGGTGGGCAGCAGCCTAGTTATCATCATCTTTTTAAGTTTTCATTTTTGTTTGCGTATCAGAATAATTCTGAAACAACGGTGCCATAATCGGGCATCGGAGCTGTGCAGTGTATAAAGAAAAACTTGGTTTTAAAATCTCATTTCTATATTTTCTAAAATTTTCTTCACTATAGCCTTTCTTTCTTACATTACTACATAGTGTTTTGCTTTCCTGAGTAACACTTGCAGTGCACAGAGTTCTCACTGCTCCTTGGTACTGGGATTTCAAGTAAGCACAGGAAATAAATGCTGTGAACATCTGGCAAATTAGGAGTTTTATCATGCCCTGCTATCAGATAGAATAATTGAATTACATTCTTAAAATTATATTTCTCACTCTCCTCTCACCAAACCACTTTCCAACACCAGCTATTCCAAGTGATCGGATCCCTGCAGAGTACCTGTGAATGAAGTTTCAAATTTGTGTCTAGTCAAAGATCTAGATTTAATATTAGAGAATAAAAGAGAGGAATATAATCACTCCATCTTCTTGAGGGGGTTGGGAAATGGGGATGCTGAATGATTTGAATGTGCTCTGGACGTTAAATTCAGTGTTTGTTCAGCAAGTGTATTAGATTTTATTTTACTTTATTTCAGTCTCTGTGGGGTTTGAATATGAGACTTGCCCCAGCCTCATTCTGTGGGAGAAGAGGACAGCACTGCTGCAGGGGTTTGAACTGGATCCTTCAAACCTAGGAGGATGGTCTTTGGATAAACATCATGTACTTAATGTCAAGAGTGGTGAGTTAGTCAATTCCACGTGTTTTCTGTGCTGTCTGGAGTTATGTCTGTGAACAGTTTCTATTTGCATTATATTTCAACCTTTAAAGCTGAAGTTTCTCCATGCTGTTTCATGTTTCTCTCAGTAGGGTATGGGATGAAACATGTTCAATTGTCAGAACATCTTTGTGTAATTTCAACACGTTCTTTTACTGTTCTGTACTTTGAGTGAGGTGCAATTTCTTAAAGAAATTCATAGAATCATAGAATGGCGCAGGTTGGAAGGGACCTCCAAAGGTCATCTAGTCCAACGTCCCCATCCTCAACCAGAGCAGGTTGCCCAGAGCTTTATCCAGCCTCACCTTGAATATCTCCAGGAATGAGGCCTCCCTGGGCAACCTGTTCCAGTGTTCAACCCCCCTCCTGCTAAAGAACTTCTTCCTAACAGCCAGTGTAAATCTTCCCTTCTCTAATGTGAAACCATTGCCCCTCATCCTATCACTACGGGCCTTCATAACCAGCCCGAAATCACGGAATTATTGAGGCTGGAAAAGACCTCTGAGTTCATCCAGCCCAGCCCATGACCTAGCATCACCACAATCACCTAGACCAGAGCACTAAGTGTGCCACATCCAGTCTTTTCTTAAATGCCTCCAGGAACAGGGACTCCACCACCTCCCTGGGCAGTCCATTCCAGTGTTTGATCACACTTTCCATGAGGAAGGGCTTCCTAACCTACAACTTAACCCTCCCCTCACTCAGCTTCAGGCCCTGCCCTCATCCTGTTGCTAGTTGCCTGGGAGAAGAGCCCAACACTCACCTGACTAGAAGCTCCCTTCAGTAGTTATAGAAAGTGATAAGGTCCCCCTGAATGTCCTCTTCTCCAGGCTAAACAACCCCAGCTCCCCCAGCGTCTCATCATCAGACATTCCTTCCAGTCCCTTCCTCAGCCTTTTTGCTTCTCTGGACCTACTCCAGACCCTCAATCTCTTTCTTGAGGTGAGGGACCCAGAACTCCCCCCAGTACTTGCGGGGCCTCACCAGCGCTGAGTACAGGGGGAGAATTACATCCCTAGTCCTGCTGGCCACACTATTGCTGATACAAGCCAGTCTGTCAGTGGCTTTTCATGCCACGCTGCTGGCTCGTGTTCAGCTCGTTGTCAACCAGTACCCTCAGGTCCTTCCCTGCCAGGCTGCTCTCCAGCCACTCACTCATCCCCCAGACTGTAGTGCTGCATGGGATCTTTGTTCTCTCTGCAATTTCCCTTGCAGTGTCTGTTTGATTTCCTTCCCTGTTTTTCTAATACTAAGCACACCTATTCCTTGTTTCTTTTACTTGACCTTTTCTCCCTCTGATCTGAGATGGGGCTTAATAGAAGTGTGGGTCTGTGAGCAGACTCTGAGTCTCATCTGTTTCTTTTGCCATCAGATTGCTTTTCTTCTTTTGCTCTTTACATATCCTAAGCTGAATGTTCCTGGTCTTCATACTGTACTACAGACATTTAGGGAGCTGAACGCTTGGCAGATATTTAATTTGATCCTTGTGAAGTGTTTTGTACAGCCTTCTGCTCATCTCACTTTGACAAAGTTTAAAGTACATTACTGTTCAGGAAATCTAATGGGGGGCTCAGAACAGGCAGGACCAGGCTGTGAGAACATGCTGTGCTCAAGCTACTGAGCTGCCAGTTGGGTAGAACAGGATACTTACTCACTGGTGTCACCAGTGGTGAGCCAGTTACGTTAGGATCATACAACTGCATTTCCCAAAGTACACGAGGCTAAGAGTTTCCGCCCAGATTTTCACAGCATTTCATAACATTGAAAATGGTCGCTCTGTCAGGAGCAGGGGATCTGCTCTTTGAACAAGTGTTTGGGAAAGAAATCCTATCGCAGAGGCATTTACTGAAGCCAAATAAAAATTCTCACAACTAGTTTGCCTTTTGTCACTGATCCTTAGCAGCCCCTCTAGGAGTTTCATCTTTCTCCTGTTTTTCCTGTACTGTCATCTCCTCTGGCACCTCCTTTTCTCATTTTTCTTTTTCCATAAAGGAGGTGTGCAAGACTGAGAGGTGGAAAGAGAACAGTAAGGTTGGCACAACATCCTAAACAAAAGGCAGAGTAGGAAACTGGAGTAAGAGGGTCCAGGGGCACAGATAAGGAACAACACGTCTTCTCCACTCTTTGCCTTCCCAATTCCCAGTTAATAGGACAGGATAAACCAATGTGCCAGATCAGTGACTTGTACAGTGGTGTTTTCTCTCTCAGTAAATACTGAAGGATTTTGGACTTAGGTTCGGGTCTGTGGTTGTCTCTGTGTATTTTTAAACAGAGAATCTTCATGACACCTTTATTTTCACTGCTGCAAACTCCAGCTTTTTTCACTCCACTAAAGAGCCAACAGCTGGAGTCATTTCAGTGTGCAGTACTGAACAGCAGCTGTTAAGAAGAGAACTACCTGAAGTCCCCTGCAATGAATGATGGTAATAACCACTTCTCCCCTTTGTTATTAGGTATATTGCACAAAGGCAATGGAGAAAATCAGTTTCTAACTCAGCAACCGGCTGTGATAACCAGCATTATGGGCAACGGGCGCCGAAGGAGCATATCCTGTCCCAGCTGCAATGGTCTGGCAGAAGGAAATAAACTTTTGGCCCCTGTAGCGCTGGCAGTGGGTATTGATGGAAGTCTTTTTGTTGGAGATTTTAACTACATCCGGCGTATCTTCCCATCCAGGAATGTCACCAGTATACTTGAGCTGAGGTAAGGTGTTAACCTGGGTGCTGTGTTTCTGTAGCCTGTGCTCAAATCAGCCTTTGCCATTACTTTTTATAATTTTGTAAAACATTGTCACTTTCAACCTATTTAAATTCCAGTGGAGAAATGGGGCACAGAAATGCATAGTTCAAAGTCTGTAGCTTATGAGTGCAATGACTGTAGAGAAGGGCTAAATAATACAAACCAGTTCGTGTAAAAAGCACAGGCCATCTCCTTCTGCCTTGTTGGTGATCTGCCAATACAATCTCCCCTCAGTACTATACATCATGTAGTCTTGTTTGAGGTAAACTGCCCTTGGTTGTTGTGCCACCGCTATAAGCAAAGTTGTAAGAGTCTTGCAAGGGTAGCAGGAAGGCTTTTCTGTCAGTGGCTTCAGGAGCCGCTTTCCCACCTCTTTCCCACAGTTATACATATGCTTCTGTAGGTTGACAAATGCAGTTAAGGAGGATGTACAGAGTCACTGTGCAGCACCAGAACTCTTCTTAAGATTGTGTCTCTGTAGCCTTGTCCCGTGCCCTCCCCACAACGTTAAGGTTTGGTCACTTACTAAGGAAGCCATGAGTGTAGAATGTACCACATCACTCATTTCTGTTCCATCTCCTTTTTTCATTCTTGTAGGAGAGGCAAAAGATATTGTTTCAAACCATACCTCGTGTCACTGGGCTGTACAGTTACAGCACTGTTGAGTATTTGCAGGAAGATGAGAAGTAGCTTTCATTGGCTGTCTTCTGATACATGTGCTGCCCACTCAGTATTAGTGTTCTTGTCTATTGGATATATAGTTCATTAGCTTTTTTTGTAATGACACAGCCAAAACCCAATTCCTCTGCTTCCACTGCACTTTTAGTTTTTCATTAGTAGGGACAGTGTGAAATAATTGGAGTGATGGAGAATAGGAGGCCTAGCTCTAGTTTATACCTCTCTTCCATTCATGTCATTCTGTTGAAGCCACGTTGTGAATGCTGATTTTATAGAGCAGAGATCTGATTCAGGCCAGTTCTACTCTGAAGTCGCTCTCTGACACCTACCTCATACACAATTAGGCTGCCTCATTATATTTAAGAAAGAAAAAGGCATCTGAGATCACCTAGAGTTTTCTGCTAGCTCAGTATAAACCCCAGAAGGTAGCTGGTGTGATTGTGACCTGCTAGAAGTGATGATATCCATGCAGTAGCTCTGCATTCAGTAGCCTATGCTGATTTTTTGTCTTTCTCCTTTGTTCAGCTCCGCTTAGCTTTCTGGCAAATAGAAGTGCAGCTCTATAGGTGAAAAGAGACATTTTCAAAGGAGGGTACTTGAGGCATTTCCATGCACCTCACTTCCAGCAGCAGCCAGTGACAGACTCTGAGCACAAGTGATCTGTGAAATATGTTGTCTCCAAGTTGGCAATAGTGTTGATACCAAGTACTTCGCTTCCTCTTGGTGCATGAGAGAACTGGAGCTTTTCAGCATCAGTGAGGGAAAACTGGAAAGGACACTGATAAAGAAACAATTTGTAGGTTTTTGTTTGCCTTTGTTCACTCTCCCTTTTCTTTTCTGAAAATCTGTTTTCCATAGCATAGTTTCTTTAGCTTCTGTTATAACTGCTAGCAGTGAACAATAGAGCTGTTGGATTCTGACAGCTGCAAATGACTTTACACATGGATTTTTAGGATTTGCAGTGATGTCTTCTGTCCTCTGTTTCTCTGAGGAGAATTAAGGTCCATTCCAGCAAACACAGTCTATAGCTGTAACTGTGATTCAGGGGTCATCTTAAAATCTGTGTGAGTTACGTGAGTAAAAGTTTGAAGATTTTAGCCGATTAACTATGCACGAGGGCAGAGTCTTCATTTAGCATCAAGTAGCCTGAATCCCATTGTGAATAGGGTGTACATAACTGTTACAAACTGAATGCATCGGGTTAATTAGATTTCACAGTGGGTGTAATTTTGGTTTTACATAAGACAGTCTTAATCTTGAGTAACTTCGTGAGTCAGAGCGTGCCACTGTGCATATGAGCTTTGTACTGGCCTTTGTGAAGGTGCCTGATCTCAGTAGCCAGTAGAACCTCTGACTCAAGAGCATTGCATGTCCCTCTTAACGTTTTCCTGAGTGCGGCAGGTTTGGGGCTGTGCATTAAGCACTGCAGCTCAGGGGCCATGCACCCTGTTGTTTCATTCAGTGCATATTCCTAGATGGAAATAACATAAACACAGCAAAACACTGTTGTGTGGAGAATGTGTTCATCTATTTCTGGGAAGCAGAGGACACTTTTCCTTTGACTCTGTGTCTAGACAGTAAAGTAAGGATCAGTCAGTGCTGTTGGACAGTATCTTACTGATCCCACTGCATGACTAGGTTGGGTTTTTTACCCTAAGATTTGCTTTGATAGGTTTAAATAGATAGCAGGTAACATCCAAACTTGCTTTAAGCAATCTTTTTAGAGACTGGGAGAAGAGGAGAATAAACTGTGTGGTAGAAATTTGTTTAGAAATAGCCATTATTTTGATTGAAGAAGTTGCTTCCAACTGGCAGACAATATCCTAAGCCAAGTGCTTTCCCCTTCCCAGTTCTGCATTCAGAAAACTGCCAGTTTCTCTCTCTCCTGGCCCACAGGCTCACACGTATTTCAACGTGGAAACTCATTCAATGGTCAAGAAAGTTTTCTGTAAAATCTGTGGGGGGTGAGGGTTGGGGTCAGGGGTTTCCTACTAGGGAACCAGCTTGCAACAATCATCACTCCCAGTCACTCTTCATCTGTAAACCAGGCTAAGGCTAGTGCTGAAAAGAGATACCTTCTCCTGTGTCCTTTTGTAAAATAAAACAAATACTATGTTTGCTTTACCATCTATTCTTCAGCTAACTGTTTGTTCTTTTTTCTTCTGTTCCCTTTCTATAAAGAAATAAAGAGTTTAAACATAGGTAAGACACGAGCTCTTTCCCATCTAATTTGATATGGTTTGTTTGCCTCATTGTGTTTGCTTTTAGTGTTGTGCTTCTTGTGTACTGTTATGTTCTTCATGTACCATATATAGAGACATTTTATGTGCTAATTGTGTGTTATGAATATGATAAGCATTAGCAATTATGAAATGCAGTCAAAAAGCAACCAAATAAGTTCTGACAGTAATTAGAAATTTCTAGTAGAATGCAAGTATAATGAAGCCCAAACTCACTTCGATATAAAAACTTCTCCCTGCTGTCTGTAATTGGTTTAAATGGTTGAGGTAAACTGCAGCAGCAGTTTTACAAATGCCAGAAAGGTTCGCAAAAGCGCTAATGACTGCAAATGGGTGAAAAACTCATCTTCTGGTCATTAATGATTTTGTGAACCCTCTGTCCTTTTTCATAATTTAGTTTCTATTTTCTTTCATCAAACATATTTAGCAGCCAGTCAACCTGTGATGCTGGGTGTTTGCAGCCACTAGATGCCTTCACTGTGAGATTCATGAGGGACCCATAACCTTTGGACAGCAGAAGAAAAGCTTTTACCTAGTCTCACACGAGCAATAGGCCCTCAGGATGGCAGTAGTGTAGGAAATATTGGTACCTTCTGTGCCATCCCTGGGATGGGGAGGTCATTCACCCTGGAGAATATCAAGGGCAAGAACCAGCAGAGGTGTTTCAAACTCTTCCATAATGCACTACTCTTAAAACCATCCTTTCCATTCCCATGGTCCAAATTAGGTGCAAGAGGTGGACGAAACAGATTCATTTCCCCTTTACACTGTATTTTGGTATAACAAGACTAAAGCCAATTTTCTGATCTGCGTGAATTCAATCCCAATTTGCTAATGATTATTGGTGATGCTGGAGGCTTCTTGTTTGCATTAATTAAGCTCAGTTAATTTTTCAGGTGCTTAGAGATTTGCTCTGGGCAGTTCTCCTCTGTGGTTAAAGAAAAGCTGTTGTTGCGCTGTTGTTGCACTGTTGTGAATCTGATGCAAGTTTCAGAAGAGTAGGGAGGATGAGCTGGTCCTGCTGTGCATAGAACAGAGTGAGGCTGCACGTGATGGTGCTGTGTTCATCGGGGGAGGGCTAGAGGCAGGACTAGCAGTGGATTCCAAATGTTACAGAAAATCTTTTAAAACATGGTACATGTCTTGGTCTTCTGTAATTTGAAGAAGGTATGACGATGAGTAGATTAGAGACAGAGGCCTTCATCTGCTCAGAAGCCAGTTTGAGAAGCATTTACTGCTCAGCTGTAAGCACATCCCTTGGTGAAGTAAAATCTTGTCATTTCTCTGGAGCACAGTGAGTGTGTGCCCCCTTACACCAGCTGTTGTCTGCCAGAGCCCCTCACGTGTTCAACATGGTGATTCTTCCACTGTCTGTTACCTCTCAGCAAGGGGTATGAACAGGTGTGCACCTTCGGTGAGTTCCTCCCGACCTGAAACAAAAGCTCATGACTAACTCCTGCCTTGAGGGAGATCCCAGAAGAGCAAGGAGTGGGTGAGCTCCATGGACACACCAGTGGCTGCAGGAGAGGAGAGAGAAGCCAGCCCATGTTCTGCCATTGCTCTTTACCCTGACTCATATCTTACCCATCCTGGTGTCAGTGGACTGTGCCTGAGGCTGGCTGTGGGCAGAAGGAAAGCAAGGGTGTGCTTACTCAGAAATATAGGCATAGGCTAGCCAAACCATCTCCTAAAGGCAGAGAGGCCCTTCCAGTGTCCTGAGTAGCTGCTGTTCTCTGTCAGGCAGCAGTGCTGCTCCCCAGGCACTGTCATCGTCCACTGAATCCAAGCAGCTGTGTGCCCAGCTCCAGCCTGTACCTGCCTCAAGTCTCTCGTTTGTTCAAGGTTGGGGTGCCATATGGTTTAGAAGGGCCAGACAAACAGCACTGTGGGCTGGAGCCCAGCGGTGATCTGCAGCTGCAGCACCTCCTCTCCTGCTGGTGCAAACCCTTAAGCGAGGTTTGGGAGTGTTTGTGAGATATGGCACAGCCTGCTGTTATGGCAGAGTTTGTTCATCAGTGTGAGAGGAAGGGATGGGGTAAGAAGAGAGCAGAATGTCCAAACAGTAACGCAGATGAGGTGTTTGTATAGCCCAGGCTTTCCTGTGGAACAGAGGTGGAGCTTTGCTTTGCAGGGATGAGAAGGAATGTGTAGGGTCTGGACTTCAGTAGCAGTCTGCTACTGAAGGAGAGGAACTTGGAGAATAAGACTGTGCTCTAATCTCAAGCATGTCACTAGTCTCCCCGCATAACTTTGTCTACACCACTTAACCTCTCTGTGCCTCAGTTTCCTCCTCTGTAAAATGGGTGAAACACCCATCTTTTTAAAGTTTTTAAGATCCATGCATGAAATAAACCTGCCAAGTATTTTTTGTTTATCGTGTTTTTTCATCTCTAATTTCTACACTCCTAGACTTCAGCGGATGGTTTTACCTCTACCTACTGCAGTTTGATCAAACCAATCTCCTACATTCTGCAGTTTTAGAACAAACTGTTACTGACCTAAAATCCTGGCATGGCAAAGACTGGCATAGAGGAAGATAACTCTAGAAATTGTTGGGCCTCCTCATTCTTCTAAATCTGGTCAGAGCACCTGAACGCAGTCGTCTTTGCGCTGCTGATAATCCATCTGCCGAAAGTGGCCTTGCGATAGTGTCAGCAAGTCTAAGCAAGACATGGCTTTTGTCCATCATAACTGACCTCTGTATCCTCACTCTTGGAGATGGGCACTTTTGCCACATGAAACTAGGAGTGTGGATATTTGGAGGCAAATATCTCTGGTTACCGGTGAGTAACCTTCATGGTTTTTTCTTCCTGTCTTCATTTGTCTTCTATGCTTTGAACCCACCGTTGACCTTATTTACGCTCACCCACAGGCTCCAAAGGCTGGAAAATTCACATCATGCCTGAAATTCAAATAAACTGAGCTAAACTAGCCAGGCAAGATTTTGGAAATCTCTCTGTGCTGCAGTGTTGTGTGTGTGAATGTAAATACATCGGCAAGATTGACACTGCTCAATTTGCAGGTTACTTGCTCAAGTACTACCAAAACGTGACAAGCTGTCAAAAAACATATATAATTCAGAAGCAAAGTAGCTTTCCATATGAACACCCATTCTAATAGCAAACTGAGGACCAGATTTTCAATAACAGAAGGTTTGGAGTTAAAGTCAGACACTTGGGGTCTCCGGTTTTAGTTATGGAACCAACTTCATCTGCCCTAAATGAGATTCTTGATAAGAATGAATGAGAACAAATTTGCTTTGCAATAAATTCCTTTGCCTCCTATTTATCAAAGACCTCACAAATCTTGTGGCATAATAGAACTCAGAAGTCGATTGTCTGATTGTGCCCCTCTGACTTCTGCTTCCCAGGGAAGTGAAGCAAGGTGGAGGGGACTGGGGGCAACAGGTAGAGGTAAGCCAAGGAGAACTGACCTGGAGCAGATCTAAAGCTCTGAAGAGATCAAGCGGGAGGTCTACTGCACAGCTATGGCTTACTGGGTTACGCTCTGCAAGGCCTGGTGTAGCAGGATGGTGAAAGGGATTTCAGATGACAATCCTGATGAAACCCTGACCAGACCCTAATCCCTATGGGTCCTCATATGGTCCTTCAGACCATCTGTGGGTGAAGGTGTCCGACTTTCTTTCCAGATCTCTCTGTGTGTGACATCAAGCTCTGAAAGCCAGTGAAGTTTTTCTAGATTGCTCAGCTGTCTCTGTTTTATGCTTTCTTTCTCTCTAAAGCAACAATCCTGCTCATAAATACTATCTGGCCGTGGACCCTGTTTCAGGCTCCCTGTATGTATCAGACACCAATAGCCGACGGATATACAGAGTCAAGTCCCTCACTGGCATGAAAGATCTTGCTGGTAACTCTGAGGTGGTGGCAGGGACCGGAGAGCAGTGCCTGCCCTTTGATGAAGCCAGATGTGGAGATGGAGGGAAGGCGGTGGACGCAACCCTAATGAGCCCTCGAGGTAAAGTAGGAAAAGAAGCCCGAGAAAATGACTGCGTGAGGCTAGGCTGGAGGTGGAAATAATTATCTGGCAATTAAATCACTCCTTGCTCAGTAATTTTTATTCTGGGCTTTAATTACAGCAGATTGGCAAGTGTTCGTGCTTTGTTTAGTTAAAGCAAACTTTATTACCCCAACACTGAGTGCTGCAAAAGGAGAACACAACGCAAATTAGCAGGATACCGCTCACTCCAAGTAACAAGCTTGTAAACTGGGAAACAAATTACTGCTGGAGATACTGTCACTGGGGAGGAAAACTGCCTGCTGTGGCTTCTGTCTGAGCTCTTACGCTATATCCCCCGCTTTCTTCAGAGGCAGAGGGAAAATAAAAGGATTTTTACCCGTTCCAGTTTCTAATTGTTAGTGAAATCTTTCCAAGATGATGTGAGATCTTGGGATGTGTCTCTTTGTAAAATTTTCTTTCTTTCCATTGTTTCATCTTAATTGAAAGGATTAATTAGTCAGGTGCGTTGCCAGGTGTAGCAAACACCTTCTGGGTTTATTTCAATGGCTGAGAAGAACTAGGTGACTGCAAATAGAAAGGAAATATCCTTTTCTTTCATATAGGTAGCAGTCTCCCTTAATAGTTGCAGAGTATATTAGCAGGACAGCGTTGCTTGCATGTTTTAAACTAAGCCTCTGCACAGGAGTTAAGAAAAAGCTGCACTATCTCTGACTGCCCAATAGTATGAGCGCTGCAACCATATGAAGAAAAAATTTTTAGATCAATACTTTATTTTCAGCCCAAAATCAGACAAAGCAGTGTGCCAAAGCAAAGCAGGAAAGGTAAGTGAGAAAAAGCAGGCAGCAGCATCCTTCTGTTCCTCCAAGGGACGATCCTTTTGCTCTCTGCCTTTCCCTCTCAGGAATCCCAGTGTGACAGGATTGCACCTTTCCTTTTTTTTCTATGCTGGAAACCCCAGCGTATTCATCTGGAAACACCAGATGTTCTCATATCCTTACTGCAGCAGGCCAAAGAATTAAAAAACACTCAAGTAGACTATGAAGTCCTTCTAATAATTCAAAAATTTAAAAACAAATTAAAAAAATCTCTAAAAGGCTTCTAAAAAGTCTTTGTCTTCATTAGGTCCTTCAGATGAAGAGAGCAACACCTCAAATTTCTGAGATTAAAATTTAACAGATAGGTCATTGGTGCTTGTGTGTTAGCTGATGCGTTCCACTGGCTCTTTGACATTTTGAGGGATTTATTTGGCATTTGGGGGGAATTTCTTGGTCTTCTTTAAAGTCACAAACCTACTTGGTGCCATTTATTCAGCAGAATCACGGGTCCCTGTGCTCTGGTCAAAAAACAGAAACAAACAGTGGAAGGCAACAAATGTCACTGTCCTGTACTCTCATTCCTGAGATTAAATTTGGAACTAGAAGCCTCAGTGCCTCTCTGATGCCTGGTATTTATGTTTGCAGGAATTGCAGTGGATAAATATGGACTCATGTATTTTGTTGATGCCACAATGATTAGAAAAGTGGATCAGAATGGAATTATATCAACCCTGCTAGGCTCCAATGACCTAACTGCTGTTCGACCTCTCAGCTGTGATTCCAGCATGGATGTCAGCCAGGTAGACTCTTACTGCTGTTGTTTTCTTCTCTGCCTTAGAAAAGATGGGCATCTATTTTGGATGACTGCCTGGCCACTTAAGAAACCCATTGTGCAGCACAAGACAATGGCTTATTTGATTCATTACTGAAATGAGTGAACCAACCTTTTACTGTGGCTAACACAGGTTATTTATGCAACTATAGAGAAATAAGCTTGAGATAATGGGAGTTACTGTCTTAATTGCCTGTTTTTCTGTAATTATTGTAGAGCTTCCACAATGTATCGTTCATTCTTTGCACAGAAACACAATTAGCCAAAGTTACCACTGCACATAGCTTTAATATTTCTGAAAAACAAAGTCATTGTTTGCAATAGTTGCCATTCATGAGTCAGTTTCATGATTTACGCTGATAAACCCCTCACTAATTTGCTGTTGTTACACGTGGAATTTTAAACACTAGAAGTGTACTTTTCAGTTACGAGTTTTACAGTAATAATTTGTGCAACTCATAGGTACGGCTGGAGTGGCCTACTGATCTCGCTGTCAATCCCATGGACAACTCACTTTATGTCCTAGAGAACAATGTTATTTTACGGATCACAGAAAATCATCAAGTTAGCATTATTGCTGGACGCCCCATGCACTGCCAGGTTCCTGGTATAGACTACTCTCTTAGCAAACTGGCTATTCATTCTGCACTTGAATCAGCCAGTGCCATTGCCATCTCACACACAGGAGTTCTTTACATCAGTGAGACAGATGAAAAAAAAATTAATCGGCTGCGCCAGGTAACTACCAATGGAGAAATATGCCTTCTTGCAGGGGCAGCTTCAGACTGTGATTGCAAAAATGATGTCAACTGTAATTGCTATGCTGGGGATGATGGGTATGCCACTGATGCCATCTTAAATTCACCATCTTCCTTAGCTGTGGCCCCAGATGGTACCATCTACATAGCAGATCTTGGAAATATCCGCATTAGGGCTGTCAGTAAAAACAGGCCCATTCTTAATTCTTTTAACCAATATGAAGCTGCATCTCCAGGAGAACAGGAGCTGTATGTCTTCAATGCTGATGGGATTCACCAGTACACTCTCAGCCTCGTTACCGGGGAGTACTTGTACAATTTCACCTATAGCAGCGATAACGATGTCACGGAGGTGATGGACAACAATGGCAACTCCCTGAAGGTCCGTCGGGATGCCAGTGGGATGCCCCGCCATTTACTGATGCCGGACAATCAGATTGTCACGCTGGCCGTTGGCACTAATGGTGGACTCAAGCTAGTCTCCTCACAGACCCTGGAGCTTGGATTAATGACATATAACGGAAACAGTGGTCTCTTAGCAACGAAGAGTGATGAAACAGGATGGACAACCTTTTATGAGTAAGAATGTTTTTGGCTATATTAAGCGTACGTTTATTTTTCAAACGGTAGTGCGTAGGCCCTGAGCTGACTCTGCTGAAATCTCTTGGGGGCTTTGCACTGATACTGAGTGAGGCTGTTACAGCTCAGCCTAGTGTGATACTGGAAATGATTGAATGGCTCCTTGATTTCATCAGTTTTGCTGGGTCCTGTGGGTGGGTACCATCCACTCAATTCCCACTCCAGCATGAAGGACTGTGCACCATGCTCAGAGAGCCAGGTTTGATTTACCAGATGGGGCCCTGCTCTTAGTCATTAGCAAAGCTGCAGATAACTCATGTCCAAAGCAGCCCCAGCAATCCCTGGCTCCTAGTGAGCTGCCTCTCTCTAGGAACCCTGATACTGCAGTTTCTTTTGAGCTCAAATTATAGATCTTTCTGTTCAGACTCATATATTACTCACCGTTGTTAAAATGTTGATTAACTTCACTGATTGTTCATTCCTGAGTCAAGTGAGGAAATGAGATCCCCAGCTATCTGTCAGACCCCTGGTGTAACTTCCATAATTTGCAGATAGCCCAAAAGCACACTGGTGTTCGTTAGCACATAGATTAAAGAGACAGACCTTCCTCCTTAAGTGAAATTCATCAGAGAAGCAGCTCAAAACTGTATTCACAGTCTAGAAAAAGCAGTAGGACTATTATTAATGGTTATCCTGTGCTCAGTAGTCTATTGCCATTTATTGATCAAAACTAGAAGCCAAATGATGTATTGAAAATACATGCTGTATTAAATAGGTAATGCTTACTAAATACTATTTCTTAAATGAACGGGTAGAAATTATGAACGGGGCTTTGTGTTTAATTTAATATTATATTGTAGGGTTATTGCTGAGGTCACAGAGTAGCACTGACACCTGTGCAATCAATGCATTACTAATGCATTTTTCTTTGCTAGCAGTCACTCTCTTTGTAGAGAAAATATAAGTAAAGCAGGAACAAAACCAACCCTGTTCAGTCGGCCCAAAATACCTCTAGATCAGCGCATCAGGATTTGGCCACCGGTGTTTTGTCTCGGTACAAAGGAAAGCAGTGCCCTCTCGTGGTCTCCTTCTCACGTGGCCCTGGAATTGGAACCGCGGTGGTTTTGTCGTGTAGGCTCTGGGTAGAGATGGGGAGGGCCTTTGTCCTTAACAGTTTGCACAGTATTTATTTGCCACACATTAATTACAAAAATAATGTTGCTGTGTGAACGCATGAGGGTGTTACCTGCTGGTTATACGATCAAGTCAGAGCTCACTCTGCCAGGCAGGGCTAAAGTCTCATTATTGCTGATGAGATGTGAATGGCCTTCTAGGAAGGTTCTTCTGTCAGAATGTTTTCCTCAACAGTTAGCTCGAGATTCAGATCAGAAGTCATATAAGTTATTTATTTCTCAAAACACAAGTAATTAATTGGAGAAAATTAAGTAGCAAAGTAATTTAAAAGTCTACATCAGCAACGTAATGGCTCATTATGCAATTGAGTAATTTGAGTGATTTAAAACTTTACATACTCATTACAAAATACCCCAAAAATGGAGGTATCTCCTTTAGGCTGCTCCTAAGCAGCTGACTTACAGTAACTCCTTAATGTGCTTTGTCATAGAATCATACAGTGGTTTAGTTTGGAAGAGACCTCAAAGATCATCTAGTTGAACCTCTCTGCCGTGGGCAGGAACACTTCTCACCCTCACAACTGAGGGGTTTATTAATGAGGTTGTGAGAATTCTTTAAATCAAATTTATAAACTTAAACAGTCACTGCTCACTAAATACTGAGGAAAATCCTGTATTAATAATGCATATCAGTCAAAGATGAAAGAAATACTTAGCCACTGGATGTTTGTAAGGGCAGCAAAATAGTCGTATGTGCCATTACAGAGAGGTAACCAACACCCAGCACTGGTAGTGTGGCAGCAGAACTGCAAAATAACAAATGTCTTACAGGTAGTAAAATACTTCATAAACTGCAGTCCTTATGAAAAATGAATTTCAGTGCATTTACATCAAGCAGACATTGAAGTGCTGTTCTATCTTATTGGGTACCTCACTTTCTTTGACCTCAGCTTGTGCCCTGCAGTACTCACAGAATCAGATTGGTACAGTATCGGCAGGTCTGCATGTGCCTGTGTAGCACAGTGCATGTGTGCACACCCCAGAAGGATATTATATACATACTTCACTGGCAGTGGGAGCAGGCAAGGCTCTTAAATAATGTAACAGCTACCAACAGGCTCACACGGGGTAATTTAAGCTTGGTTTTAGGCATGAAGCATGGATCTTTGAAGTGGTTCTCAGCGGTATTCTGCTCGGTCTTGGGAGCATCCTAAGAGAGTGCTGCCATTTTCTTCTTGAATCAGCTTAGGTTTCACAAGGTAGGGAAAATAGGGATATATATGTAAACGGATGTGGATCTGCATCTTGCCCAGTGCTAAGTCAGAAGCTGCCATTCCCCCTTCCTGCAGTGCTGCATGTGGTACTGTCCTGGCTCTCTCCTACAAGCTGTACAGCAGGACATGTCTCAAACCTCAAAGCCCTGGGTGCTAGCAGTAAAAATTGCATAAGATTGTATGCCATAGTGTGGGACATGAGAGAGCAGCCCTGAGCACACTGACAAGCCCACGGAAGGGACACACAAGTCAAATACTTGTAGGTTTCTGAGAAGGTGGCAAGCAAGTGTGCTCAGCAGCAGTGTCTCCAAGTTGAGCTGTAGCCATGTTTAGTGGCCCAACCCTCAGGCTGGCTGGGGTCAGGTCCCATATTTAGGTTGCAGGCAGAATGTGCCCACAGCTTTTGTCCTGTGAAGTTTTGAGAAATACAAATACAGTTCTTGAGACCTGTGCATGCTCAGGCAGACCTGGTCACAGTTTGTAGTGTGTTAGTGAGGAGGTGGTGGGGACAAGGAGATGCCTTATTTTTGTAAGATACTGGGATTACAAAAGGATTTCTCCCCTTGTAATTAGTAGAAAAACTTGGGATGAAACCTCACTCTAACTGAAGCCAGTTGCCAAAGCTCAGGAATGTCAGGGTCTTCAGAAGCCACTGTGTCCTGGGCTACATCAAAAGCAGCAGTAACAGTTGGTCACGGGAGGTGATTCTCCCCCTCTACTCTGCACTTGTAAGACCCCACCAGGAGTACTGTTATCCAGTTCTGGAGTCCCCAGCATAAGGACATAGACCTCCTGGAATGTGTCCAGAGGACAGCAACTCAAATGATCAGAGGGTTGGAGCACCTCCTCTGTCAGGACAGACTGAGCAATTTGAGGTTCTTCAGCCTGGGGAAGAAGAGGCTCCCAAGTGACATTATAGCAGCTTTCCAGCAGCTGAAGTTTACAGGAAAGCTGGGGTAGGGTGCATAGTGAGAGGACAAGGGGAAAGGGTTACAGACTTGAAGAGGGGAGATGTAGGTTGGGCATTAGGAAACAATTCTTTGCTGTGAAGGTGCTGAGATGCTGGAACAGGTTGCTCAAGGCAGTTGTGGCTGCCCCATCCCTGGAAGTGTTCAAGGGCAGGTTGGATGGGGCCCTGAGTAACCTGACCTAGTGAAGGTTTCCCTGCCTATGGAGGGGGGTTGGAACTAGATAATCTTTAAGGTCCCTTCCAACCCTGGCCATTCTATGATTAAACGAGGTAAAGATTGGCTTATCAGACCTGATGCTGTGTAATACTGTGGCTGCTTCTAAAGAAGACACCAACAAGTCCCAGGTCAATTAGCACATTATACACTGCAAAATTATCTTCTTTCACTTTATTATACCTAGATTAACATGATGAAGAGGAAAGCTATAGAAGCATTTAATTTCTATATAGCTTTATTCCTATTATGCAGAGAAATGCCTGGGTGTTGTACTCAGGTCCCTTCAACAATACGTCACCTCAATAATGTGCACTTCTGAATGTTATAGTACATCAAAGGTTTCTGGTTTATTCATTTTTTTTCCTGTAAGGTGTTTGTTTGAATAGGATTTGATTGGTGCAATGGATAGAGTAGAAACACCTTCCTTATACAGTGCCACTGCAGTGTGCAGCTATCAGTTCAGCAGTGAATGTTTGATATGTCCAGCTCATAAACTAAGTGGTCTGCAGATCTTCATAGAGGTTACTTCTGTGTGTGTCACTGTAAGCTGGTCCATCATTTGCTTATAATCCCTTGCTATCTCTGTCATTGCTGATTTCAAACCTTGTTCCTGGCACTGGGAAACAAGCCCCATGGCAGGGGGCAAAATCCTGATTATTTCTAGAAATAGCAGTAGAGTAGTCTCATTTTCCTGTTCTAGCCTCTGTACCTCTTCATCTATATTTACTTTTTAGGCTGCCCTTGCCCTTTGAACAGAGCTTTTCAGTGAGTAGCCCACAGCAATCCCCAGGACTGTTTCTTGCATTAATTAAAATCCCAGCAATGTGGATGAAGGGTTGGCATTATGTCCCATTTGCATTGCCTGCAGTGTATTTGCTGATGGGGAATTCCACCAACCATTCCTCTGGATGTTCACCAGGCTCTACAGTCACGTTGAAGCCACTCCTAGACCTTTCTAGTTTGTCCTAAATAATGTAGTCTTTTCTGTAGTATTGGACACCTAAGTACTGTCTTCACCTCTGCTGTTCACTGACCACAGCAGAGCAGTCCATGTGCAGACTCTTAGCAGTATCTTACTATTAACCTTTAATTACACTTTTGCAATGGTCCTGTTTTTGTACTTTTTATTTTTCCTTGCTAGATGAATGTTTGACTGGGTCAAGTTCTTCCCTCGTCTATACAAGAATTTTTCAGTGGGTTTTTTGTGAAGACCTTTATATGGATTGGAAAAAAACCCCTTTCATAGATTGTCTCAGCATATTACTTCTACCCTGTGTCCTATTGGTGTGTTAACGTGTATGTCCATGGGTAGAACTTGTGACTTACATGAAGAAGAATCATGCTGCTTAATCTTTAGATGCTTAACTGAACACACTATATATTGTTGGTCTGTTTTAGGTGACATGATGCTTTATTATATTGATTCATTTCTTTGCTTAATACTTCCATAGGTTCTGGTAAGGCTTGTTGCTCCACAGGTGGGTTTTGGGTTGGTTTTTAAATTCCTGCCCGATACTGAGTTGAATCCTTTGGCCGTGAGTTTGAAAGGCATGTTTTGTATGAGGTATTAACCAAGGAGCCCCTTCTAGCATTGATTTTGGTGACATTCTGTCCAGCTCAGGTGGCCCACGTTGAGGTTTCTGAATGATTGAATTGTCAAAAGTCCTGTTGAAAGCACTGATTGTTTTTCATCTTTGCAGCTAACCACGACGTGCAAAGAACTCGGCTAGCTCCGGGATACTAAATGTGCTCCTCTTCTCTTCTGTTACTCTCAGGCAGTGCAATGGATTTACCAGTTCTCTTCCAGGCTTCCCACTCCCTGGATTTCTACACTCGAAGGATGACCAGTTGGTTTCAATCTCTACCTAAACTTTTCCCTTTATCTACACAGGACATTTTTTTCTTGCCTCTCTGCTGTTCAGAAGTATGTGCGCTCTGGTAGCGGCTGGGTGAGAGACCCTTGCTCAAGTAGAGATTTGCAGCAAGCAGTGTCAGACTGCAGGACTGGTTTTGTTTCAGGTCCCCATTTCTTACCCTTAAGATCCAAGGGACTGCTCCTTTAGCTTACATATTCACCCAGCTACAGCAAAGGAAAGGGAGAATCAGGACGGTTTGACCTCAGGCAGCATTGCTTCTTCCCCCCCTCCCCAGGCTTTGTACTGCAAAATAAATTTAGCTCAAGAAACCCACACAGAGCCCTTTCTCTTTAATATTTTTTTTTGTCTTTACACTTCTGGAGCACTTAATTAATCTTCTAAGGTACATTATAAGTGCTGACTGCTGCCCCCTGCGCAAGTTCAACCTATCCTGCGCTTTAACTTGTCATCACTCATCTTTATGAGCCAAAATCCTGACCCAAAATGCGGTTTGATTCCACGGATAAGATCTAAATGAAATTATTATATTCTCAAGCTGATGTCTTTTTTATCTTTATGGCAAGTTTATTCCTTGACATGTCACTTCAGACCACACTTAGGAGTTTCCATTAAGGGTTCAGTTGCAAATGTGCAGTGTGTGCAGTTGTCCAAGTCTGCCTCCTTAGAGTGAAATGCAACTTCTAAAATACTAATTAGTTTGCTGACTACAATTGATTAAACCAAGTATCACTCTGTATATCTGTATTGATTTAATTTACACATCTAAAAGATGCTAGCCTGGATCTGCTCTCATGTACCTGAGATCAGTATCTGTAAAAACTATTATTTCATCATTGTAGACTGTTTCAAGAACAAAGAAATAGGTCTGGCCAGGATGTTCTTGAAAACCTGTTTCACTCTGGGTGTTTTGTGCAAAGGTGGTGCATTATTAATACATTGGGTGTTGAAATGAACCTTTATCCTCATGCTTTTTTTGCTTTCACTAACTTTTCTATTAGCTATGATCATGAAGGGCGTCTGACCAATGTAACACGTCCCACTGGAGTGGTCACTAGCCTTCATCGGGAGATGGAAAAGTCTATTACCATCGACATTGAGAATTCTAATCGGGATGATGATGTCACGGTCATCACAAATCTCTCCTCTGTGGAGGCTTCCTATACAGTTGTTCAAGGTACCCAAGCACACTTCTGAGCACTTCTACACACACACATAGCTGGGGGAAGCAGTTAGTACACTCATGAGCAGGGAAAAGTGTTAAAGGCTTGCAAGAAAAATTCCCATAAAGCTCATTCCTAAACTGACAGGACTTCAGGACAGGTAAGAGCCATTTCACAGCCATGCAGTGTGTCAAGCATGTACTGTCATGATCTGCTGGTGTCAGTTAGCCCTGCCATTGCTGCATGGGTCAGGCTCACTTCACCCAATCGCATATTTATCTCTGTGCCGCAGAAGTGGTTCTGATTTCAGTGCCAGTTGCAGTCTGACTGCTGAACATTGGCTGCCTGGGTAGAGATCCCTGTGGCGAGAGAAGCTCAGGTACTTTCCAACTATTAGAAATGAAATCTGATCAATTTATACACTACCATTAAATAAAATGCAGAACACTTAGGGCAGTGGATGATCTCATACCAGTTAACACTTCTGCGAACAGTGTTCCAGCCCCAGTGTATCAGGAGAGATCCATAACAGAGTGGTTAAATGCTTGTATAGAGCTTTCCAGCACCGCACAGACATTGTATCTGATAAAGTGAAGGCAGTTAGCAGAGGCAGACTTAAGAATTTGATGAGTGATGAGTTCTTTTCAATTAAAATGTAATGTCACTGGAATAAAAATATCATCATCCAACAGTAGGCTCCTCCTGACATAAATGTCAACATCTATAGACTAGTATGCCATGACAGGTCTGGTTACAAGGACTTTATTTCTCTTATATCAGATGATTAATTATATAGATGCTGTCCTTCTGTCAGACAAGTATTGATGCTCTCTGGTGGCAGTTGCCCACCGTAGTGCTCCAGCCTGGTTGAGGACAGACTTGGCTGTGCCAAACAGCTGGAGAACTGCACGGCCATCCAAGTCCATCACTATTTTTATAACTCTTGTCCCAGAGCCAGGAGGCCAGGTGTGAACATCTGGTGGAGTGACAGGAAGGTAGGCAAGTAGAGGACTGTGTCTACCAGCTTGCAGTGCTGGAGCCTCACACCTTGAGGAAATAAAGGCAGACCGTAATTCTGTACAAAGCCTCTGCCTGGAGACAGTTTTTAAATAAATCAAAAGAAGAGGTACTTTGTTCTTTCCACTCATAAAGGGTCCAGCGGTCTTTTCTTTTTCTGTTTTGTCCTGGTTTGCTGTTGATCCAGCAGTTCAATTTTCAGGAGTTTCTGCTCATTTTAGAAGTAAATTACGTGGTTGAACACATATCACTGTGCATTTTTAGTCACAATTAAGACGAAAGGGAAAACATAATGAAATAAACACAGTAATCTCTCTGCAGGCTCACTGTTACACTACTGTTCTTTACATGAATCAGTAACATCTGTAATTTCCACCATAGAACCACATAAGTGGTAATTGCAGGCTGACTTCATTTAACATCAACAGGAGTGCAATAAAAAACCAATCAAATTAAGCTATATGTTTTCTTTATGACTCGAGTAGCTAAATTATTTTCTTTTCATTATTGCTGTAGATCAAGTGAGGAACAGCTACCAGCTCTGTAATAATGGTACTTTGAGAGTGATGTATGCCAATGGCATGAGCATTAGCTTTCACAGCGAACCTCATGTCCTGGCTGGGACTGTGACTCCCACCATAGGACGATGTAATATTTCTCTACCAATGGAAAATGGTTTAAACTCAATTGAATGGCGTCTGCGGAAGGAACAGATTAAAGGCAAAGTGACTGTGTTTGGAAGAAAGCTCAGGGTAAGTAGAATCTGTCATTGCGATGATGATCTTTCATTTTGTGGGCAGAAAATTTAATTCTTCAGCTTGAAGGACATGATTTTATTCTTTTTCCTTGCTAAAATGTACAACTCTGAGATTATCTTTGGTATGAGAATCTTCCCTCTCTTTGAGAGGTCAGTTAACGGCATAGGATCATCTGCTGCAATCAGCTGTAGAAGCTTCACTCCTAGAACTATTCCGAAAGAGGCTGGTAAAAGTACCCAGAGTGCTGGTGCCAGTCACTCTGCATCTGAAGGTGTGGGAGGCAATGGGGGTGGAAATCCCTCCCTTGGTAAAAATGCTGTGGCACACTAAGGGCAGTTACTCCTGGGGAGCAAAAACAGCTTCTGCAAAATCCCCCTGCAGATTCCCCGAGATAGGAAGGGTGTGTTTATGCCCTTTCCCAAACAGCACTATTGGAAAATAATTGCCATCATTACAGAGTCATAAGCACAGGATAAGAAAGACACTCAGGTCATGTAACCCATCTCCTGCCAAATTAAAGGTCTGCTGCAGCTGCATGAATCCCATACAGTGTTGAGTGGGCCTGTTTCTCACCCCTTAAGTATCTAAACTTTGTCTGCTTCCCTGCACACAGCCTTGGGATAGTGGGGAGAAACCACATCCTGGTTCTTTCAATAATTCTTTCAACATCATGGGCAGGAGTTACAGACATGTGTGTCCAAGGTGATCTATTAAATGCAGTATATGTAAACTAGGGTGTAGTAATGTACCAAAAAATAGTAAAATAACACCCAGATGTTGACTGTTGGTATTTTCCTCTTGCTTAACATCTGATCACAGCCTTGAATTATCATCTTTCCTTATTACCACAAATGCTCAGGATGCACCTACTGGGCAGAGGGGAAGGTTACACAAGAAATTGAATGAGATTAGCAGCTAATCCTTAATGACTAAATTTCTTGTGTGTGTAATTGATTTTTGATGTGTTGACCTGCAGAAGCTGGTGATGAATAAAAAATAGAGCGGTGCTACATTTTGGCTGGGTGTTCAAAATGAAAATAAATAGGACCCTGGAATGAAATTACTGTAATCCTAACTCACGGTGCTAAATATGTAATCGTGGCACTTGTGGTAATTAGCTGGAGTTAAACATGTCTTGGAGCTGAGACCTTGCCTGAGACAGGTTTTCTTGCATCATGTTTATGCAAATCAAAACACTGCTTTATCTAGCAACACCTCAGCATTTAATTGTCTGGTGTTGGTTCCTGTAACAATAATCACACATCCATTTAGCTCCTTTAAATGAAAATCACTATGAGATTATAACAGGTTGAGTGGACTGAAAATGAAATTTGAAAATGAGAGAGAAAGCGTAGAATTTATTTGCATCTCATTTATTCTAATTCATCTCTATAAATTGTTTGGTGAATGAACTAGAGTGAGTGTGTAGGAACACTGGAGGAGCAGGTGGCAGTCAGGGCCAGCTCTGCAGCTGGGACAGCGGTGACATGGGGTGACACTACTGCAGAACTACTGCAGCTCTGGGACCAATGTGAGGAACAATCTCTGGGATTCTAATTCAGAATCAAGTATTACTGAAAGGGTTTGTGACTTTATGGGATTCCCCTCTTACGAGTGCTTACTGGAGCCCTTAGCTCTTTAGTACTCAGAGGGGACTTACAAGAAGGATGAAGACAGACTTGTTAGTGTAGGGCATATTGTGATAGGACAAGATGCCATGGCTTTAAACTAAAATAGGGAAGATTCAGACTAGGTATAAGGAAGAAATTTACACTGAGAGTGGTGAAACAGTGGCCCATATTCCCCAGAGAAGTTGCAGAAGCCCCATCCCTGGAAACATTACAGGTCAGATTGGACCTTTGGGGTCTGAGCAACCTGTTCAGAAGGTGTCCCTGTTCCCTGTCCCTGTTGGACTAATGAGCTTGAAAAGTATTTTCGAACCCAAAATATTGGATGATTCTTCAGGTAGTGCTGCTCCCTGTGCCCCCCAGCTGTGCTGCCAGCAAATGCTGCTGTGATGCTAGGATCTGCAAACACTCCTGGGCAAGGAAGGGAGACCGGCTCTTTGCCTTTGTTACACCACTTGCTGTCCACTACTATTTATTCACCGCACATTCAGTGTCTTGCAGGTGTTTCAGATAAAGTCTTGATATGACTCTTCTGAAGAGTTTTGTTAGAGCTCAGCATCACCTAAGTGGGTTTCATTGCAAGACCTGTACCCAAGGCACGAAGGGCTTGTTCTTGAGGTCATTTGTTCAGCAGCAGCTAAGGGAACGCCAGATGTGCACGTGGGTAGTGAAACAAAAGAGGAAGAGCTTGTTAGGTGATCTCCAGTCATGATACTTGGCAATGTCTTATCAGTGTTCTCAGCAAAAGTGGGAGTTTGTTGTTCTGTTGGGGTTTCTATAGAATTAAAGACACTACAATTACGCTCCCTGGTTTTGCTTAGCTTACGAATGAAAGTGAAGTGACTGAATTATCCAGGCAGGTGCCCCTTGGGTCTCCAAGTGGTGTTTGTGTGCCTGCATTATTCTTATCTCTCTAATCATTAAAAAAATCCCTAATACTTCAGTTTTCTAGGTCAAAAAATCTCTTTTGGATTCAGGCTTTTCTCAAGGTCTTCTAGTGATAGGACAAGGGGCAATGGGTGCAAGCTGGAACATAGGAGGTTCCATATAAATATCAGAAGGAACTTCTTCACAATGAGGGTAATGGAGCATTGGAACAGGCTGCCCAGGGATGTTGTGGAGTCTCCTTCTCTGGAGACATTCAAGATCCGCCTGGATGTGTTCCTGTGCAACTTGGTCTAGGTAGTCCTGCTGTGGCAGGGGGGTTGGACTAGATGATCTTTCGAGGTCCCTTCCGATCCCTAATGATTCTGTGTTTTTGAGAAGGGAGGCTACCTGGAGTCAGATGTTGCTATGTGCAGGTTACAGTTACTATACTGGAGGGAAGAGACCCCAGAAATCTTTACGAACCTTCAGAAATTAAAAAATCATTTTTTAAAAAAGTCAAACAAAAATCCCCTCAAAAGCTACAATTCCATGCACAATCCTTCCGAAATACTTCTCCAGTTATTTTCTTTTTAGAAAATCTGCATGTCTTTGGGATACTGGGATCTTCCAGCCATGTCCTAGGCCTTTAATGTTACAGTGAAATGTTTTTGAGGAGAGAAAGCTCTTTTCTGCATCCCCCAAGAGGCCTGTGTAGGAAAGGGGTTTGATACATCTGTCATCAGGATTGATCCTACACTCACAAAATTGGAGTAACCAGCTGCAGAAGTATGGATGTCTGGGATTGCCTTCCCTGACTTTGCTCCCATTTCAATAGGAGGGAGAACACCACCCTGTCTCCTCCTTGAATCACAGGAGAAGTAGCTACTGGAATAACTTATGGGAAAACCTACAGAAAAGACCTTTTCCTAATAATTTCCCACTGAGGAAATGCAAACTGTTAAAGTGCTAAATTTTATTAATGGCAAAAATTAGGATAATGAGAGATAATTTGAAATAATTATTTCTTTACAAACACAAAATTCTGTTAATGTAAAAATTGCTTTCTGTAGCTCTGTATTCCTGCAGTTGGTTGAGGTGGGAATTGAGTTTACCCCTGCCAGCGGAAATAACTCAGAGTAACTTCTATGTCCTCGAGAAAGGCTCAGGGTTAATTTCCATATTGTTTGATGTGCACTTTAATTTTGGATAAGAGAAAACGTTGCTTAATCAAAGCTACTGTAAAATATAAGCTGGAGAACAAATTCCCAGAAACCGATGAATACTTTTTAAGTAGTCACTGCTCTCAAATTATATCTAATTTAAAGACTTCTACTTTGTTAATGATGCATCTACAATTAAATTACTTAAGCAGCTTTATCAGATTACAGTGTTAGCCTGAGTTCTGTGGCTTAGCCTCCAGTGACTACGTGTACGTGCCTCTCATTATAGCCCTCGCACTAGAAGCCTCTCCACTTGGCATTCTTCAGCTCCTTTGTTTCTCTTTTGCTCTTTTATTAAAAGAAATTGTTAAAAAATCTGGGACTGCACTTCATGCTGTATTTGGATTTGCAAATAATGGGAAAAAAAATGAAAACTATCTAACCTAATTATTTAGCACTTTTGTTTCTCAAACCTAGAAGCCCATCTTTCGCAAGAACTTAATTGAAAAAAATGAAGCCCATCCCAAGTGACTGTTTTGCTGAGGGGTCTATTGGATATTTGTGAATTAAATGGAGAAAACATAAAATGAATGAATTCATCGGCAGGGTGTTCCAGCTACAGAGCCTAAGTGCCTCAACCTCACTAAAGACACAAAATTGTAATGTCTTCTGCTGGAGTCATTTCTGGGGAAAAGGCTAAGAACTGCTTATGGCAGAAGTGTAAAAACTACCTCCACATAAAGTTATTTGTTTCTCTGCTAAGTGCTAGCAGTGTGCTCTGTAAGACCTCCCAACATGTCTGTCTGTTCTGGCAATACTGTTTCTCCCTAAGATTGCAGCTCCCAAGTAGCAGGGAGATGGGACCTATCCCAGGAAAACACTTGAGTTACAGATCTGAATGTCCCGAGAAGTAGGAGGCAAAAGCTGGTTAATAGGAAGATATCCTACAGTATTTTAAACTCTGGGGGACTGGAGTTCTCCATGAAAACCCGTGGAGGTGGAGCACCCAGCTCTTACTGAACACAGCCCTCTTTCCTTCCATAGGTTCACGGGAGGAATTTACTGTCCATCGATTATGACCGGAACATACGCACAGAAAAAATCTATGATGATCACCGGAAATTTACACTGCGGATAATCTATGACCAGCTGGGTCGGCCATTCCTCTGGCTGCCCAGCAGTGGTCTGGCTGCCGTCAATGTCTCCTATTTCTTCAACGGGCACCTGGCGGGGCTGCAACGCGGTGCCATGAGTGAGAGAACGGATATTGACAAGCAAGGCAGGATCATATCGCGCATGTTTTCAGATGGGAAAGTTTGGAGCTACACCTACCTAGAGAAAGTAAGTGATGCTCCTTCACCTGCTGACATCAGCTACAAAGACACAACGTGCTGTTTGGCTTCATGTGCAAATGTTCTAAAAAGTTTGATGTATTCCTTTGTGCCTCCTCTCAGAAATCTTTATTTTGTAATTAACAAATAGAATTTGACCAATTTTTAATGAGAAATACTTTGTTCCTGGTTTGTATCTTCTGATTTTTCCTGAAAGCAGCAAGGCTACCATATAATGACATCAACTAACACAATAACCGGTGCTTAATTAAGACGAAAAACGCATGACTAAACCTGGCAAAAGGTTCAGGTAGAAACAAGTAATCTATTACATCTCTGATTAATTATTTATTAAATGAAGCTATGGGAATGCATTTTTATTTAGCCTAATTAAGAAATTTCAATCATAGAAGTGCCTTAAATACTCCAACTCTGCATTCTGTTTTCCTTTCTTTGAATCTGTTGTTTTAAGCAAACCAGAGCTGATGTTCTCTGCTTAGCTGCTCATGTATTTCACCAGAATAGTTGTGAATTACAACTGCTAGCAGAAAGATAAATTAAGTCATTTATCTAAATCCTCAGCATCCCTCAGAAAAATAAAAACCAATCCTAGCAAAAGATTGCTAGGATTGCTAACCTACACTTGTTAAAGGGTTGCTAACCTACACTTTCTCTGGAGCATCAGCATATTGATTTCCAGGTAGCAGATCCTCTCACATGGCAAGCTGACAATGTTCCTGAGCAGCTCTGCACCCTAACGTGTCTAATTCTCATTCTACTCATTTCACATTAGTGCCTTTTCAGCACAGTTGTCTTTAATGCCTTCTCAGAATTCATCGACTCAAAGCTAGTAACTGCCTATTAATTTTCCCCCCATAGTCAATGGTGCTACTGCTTCAGAGCCAGCGACAGTACATCTTCGAGTACGACTCCTCAGACCGCCTGCATGCCGTCACCATGCCGAGTGTTGCTCGGCACAGCATGTCAACTCACACCTCTGTTGGCTACATCAGGAATATTTATAATCCCCCTGAAAGCAACGCCTCTGTGATTTTTGATTACAGCGACGATGGGAGGATTTTGAAAACATCCTTTTTAGGTACTGGCCGACAAGTCTTCTACAAGTATGGGAAACTATCCAAACTGTCTGAAATAGTTTATGACAGCACTGCTGTTACTTTTGGATATGATGAAACAACTGGTGTCCTCAAAATGGTGAATTTGCAGAGTGGAGGATTTTCATGTACAATCCGCTATCGAAAAATTGGCCCTCTTGTGGACAAACAAATCTACAGATTCTCTGAGGAAGGGATGGTGAATGCGAGGTTCGATTATACGTACCACGATAACAGCTTTCGCATTGCAAGCATCAAGCCCATTATAAGTGAGACCCCTCTTCCAGTTGATCTGTACCGTTATGATGAGATTTCTGGCAAAGTAGAGCATTTTGGCAAATTTGGAGTTATTTACTATGACATAAATCAAATTATTACTACGGCAGTTATGACATTGAGTAAACACTTTGATACCCATGGACGCATTAAAGAAGTTCAATATGAGATGTTCAGATCCCTGATGTACTGGATGACTGTACAATACGACAGCATGGGAAGGGTAACCAAGAGAGAGCTGAAGCTAGGCCCATATGCCAACACGACCAAGTATACCTATGATTACGATGGAGATGGACAACTGCAAAGCGTGGCAGTGAATGACAGGCCAACCTGGCGTTACAGTTACGACCTGAATGGAAACCTTCATCTCTTGAATCCTGGAAACAGCGTCCGACTGATGCCTCTGCGCTATGACCTAAGAGACAGAATCACGCGCTTGGGTGACATACCATACAAGATTGATGATGATGGGTTCCTGTGTCAGCGAGGCACAGATATCTTTGAATACAACTCCAAAGGACTCTTAACAAGAGCCTACAACAAAGCAAATGGATGGAGTGTTCAGTATCGTTATGATGGTCTTGGGCGAAGAGCTTCCTGTAAGACTAACCTGGGGCATCATCTACAGTATTTTTATGCTGATCTTCACAATCCTACTAGGGTAACTCATGTCTACAATCATTCCAATTCAGAAATTACTTCTTTGTACTATGATCTACAAGGCCACCTCTTCGCAATGGAGAGTAGTAGTGGGGAAGAGTATTACGTTGCCTCTGATAACACAGGCACTCCTTTAGCCGTGTTCAGCATCAATGGCCTCATGATCAAACAGCTGCAGTACACAGCATATGGGGAGATCTATTATGACTCCAACCCTGATTTCCAGCTGGTTATTGGGTTCCATGGGGGGCTGTATGATCCTTTAACCAAACTCGTCCATTTTACCCAAAGGGACTATGATGTCCTGGCTGGACGCTGGACATCTCCTGATTACACCATGTGGAAAAACATCGGTAAAGAACCCGCTCCATTCAATCTGTACATGTTCAAGAGTAACAACCCTCTCAGCAATGAAATGGATCTCAAGAATTACGTAACAGGTGAGACTTCCTTACCTTGCCTATCAATAACACTACAGTCTGGGAGCTGACTTGGGAAGGATGTCAGACTTCTCCTTACCATTTGCTGAGTTCTCCCATCCAGGAGCCTCTCTTTCCTGTGCAATGCAGAGGGCTGTCTAGCCCCGATTCTGTGATACTGCTCCTTCCCAAATGAAGAGCAGTCCCTGAAAAGCCCCAATAACTTACTGAGAGAGGAAGGGGGATAAAAATATTTGCTTGAATATTTCATTTCAGCAGAGCTGAAATGGAAATATGGACTCCAATGGTTCATTTTAATTTTATATAAAGAAAAGTGAAGTCACCTATAAAACTCGCTGGCAGGTGAGCTGCAAAATTGGGAAGCATCTCTTCCCTTCGGGGTGACTTTCAAAATTAACTGGTGACTGAGCCCAGGGGCACGTTATGAATTAGTACCAAGAATGGATTTAATTAAACCTCCTTTTCCCATTTAGCATTTAATATGCAAACAGTCTGAATCTTTAAAATACAAGTCTTGATGTTTGAGGGTTTTTTTAAACTCTTTTCTCCTGAAAGACTATGGACTGTGTAGAGCTGAGAAAGAAAAACAACAATGTAGTTTTGATTGCATATGTTAGAACTGGGTAAAACTTGTAACCTCTTCTTAATTAGTAATAATTTTTCACTTAGTAAGATCACACAGTACTTGAACGAGCTGCTGGCAATGTCTAAAAAGAAAGGTAATTAATATGTCTTCAGGCAAAGCTTTTTTTCCAGAAAGGAGTACGCAGTACACAGTAATTAGAGCAGTGATACCATATTTTAAAAGGAGCTGTCTTTGCCTTGGCAGTCACTTGAATTTCAAGACAAGTGTGCATTGCCTTCAAAGAAAATCACAGCAGGTTTCATTAGTGCGGTGGGACAGAGCTGTCTGTGTCACACACCACAGGCTCCACTGGAACTACTTAGCAATCTGGAGACAGTGCCATTTGCATCCGATAGTGTGGAAATAGTGGTGGTTAACATTAAATCGAATTCTGTTGTCCTGTGCCTAACAAAATCGCTATTTCCAGCCGCCAGTGTTTGAGTTCGATGTTCAGTGCCATCTTAAGATGGTGTGCTACATTCTGAAAT
Organism: Upupa epops; assembly: GCA_013397515.1. Lineage (NCBI taxonomy): Eukaryota > Metazoa > Chordata > Aves > Bucerotiformes > Upupidae > Upupa > Upupa epops. The sequence goes on from VZRI01013051.1 coordinate 307,047, forward strand.
AGCATTCATTTCACTTAGTCATTCACTGCATGAAATCTTTGCAGATGCACTGCATCTAGACTGGACATAAGGAAATAATTTTTCATAAAAAGAGTGGTCAGGAACTGGAACAAACAGTCCAAGACTGCCCACCCTGGAGGTGTTTAAAAATTGTTGAGATGTGGTGCTGAGGGATAGGATTTAAGGGTGAACTTTGTAGAGTATTTGTAGAGATGGTTGGACCTGATGATCCCAAGGTTCTTCTCCAACTGGAGTGATCCTGTGATTTTGGTGTAATACACACCTCACAGTCTGGACAAGTACTTGCTGGGAGAGGAAACATTTGTTGCTGTATGAAAAGTTATCAAGGTGGCACAAAAGTTATGTGGTGGCACCGTTGTTGTCATAGTCTTTAATAAAAAAACAACAAAAAAGTGAACAAAACACCTTACTACCACTCCCGGCCATGCTTCTTGTCCTAGAGGCAATGTAGGCCCCCTGCAGAATGAGGTGGTTGTCCTGAAGACAGAGGATACAGAGAAAGCAGAGATACTGATCACCTTCTTTGTCTCCGTCTATACTTGTGGGAACTGTCCTGCTATCAAAGCCCAGGCTGCTGAGGCTCCAGTCGAAGTTGAGGCAAGAGAGGAGCCTGCCTTGGTTGATGAGGACTGAGTTAGGGATGTGTTGAGCAAACTGGATGGACATAAATCCATGGACCCTGGTGGGATGCACCCGTGCGTGCTGAGGGAGACAGCGGAAATCATTGCTTAGCCATTCCCTGTCAACTTTTCTAACTCATGGGGATCAGGAGAGGTGCCTAGGGACTGGACGTTAGCAAATGTCACTCCTATCTCCAAAGAGGTTAAAGAGACCAGTCAGTCTCACCTCCATCCCAGGAAAGGTGATGGGACAATTTGTCCTGGATGCTGTCTCTAGGCACATCAGGGACAAGAGGGTCATTAG
>VZRI01013051.1:308382-321504 GCA_013397515.1 Upupa epops
AGTGTCCAGTTCTGGGCCCCTCAGTTCAAGAAGGACACAGAGCTGCTGGAGGGTGTCCAGCATAAAGCAACGAAGATGATGAAGGAAATGGAACACCTCCCTTATGAGGAAAGGCTGAGGGATCTGGGTCTCTTTTGCTTGGAGAAGAGGAAGCTGAGGGGTGACCTCATGAATGTCTCTAAATATGTGAGGGGTGGGTGTCAGGAGGATGGAGCCAGGCTCTTCTCAAGGTCATTTGGTGATAGGACAAGTGGCAATGCGTGCAAGCTGGAACATCGGAGGTTCCATATAAATATCAGAAGGAACTTCTTCACAGTGTGGGTAACGGAGCATTGGAACAGGCTGCCCAGGGTGGTTGTGGAGTCTCCCTCTCTGGAGACATTCAAGACCTGCCTGGATGTGTTCCTGTGTGACTTGGTCTAGGTGATCCTGCTGTGGCGGGGGGATTGGACTAGTTGATCTTTCAAGGGCCCTAATGATCCTATGATTCTATGATTGTGAAGCCCTGATCCTATACTCACAGCTTACGCTGAAAGTGAATTCCTGTGGCAAGAGCAGCACATTAGCAAAGCAAAATCTTAGCTACTTTATGTATAGGGTCCTCCTCTTTTTGTGCACTTGGGGCAGCTGAAGTAAGTTGTTTTGAGGGTACCATTATACTATAATGTAACTGGAAGCCTTAAAAAGGGGCATGAAGCAGGTGCTGTCTAAAGCTAGAAGAAACGAGCTGAGCACTGTGTGGGAGACACGTATGAATATCTTCAAGAAGCAGTGAATTTACTACTTTTTTTTTGTCTCAGAATGGCTCAGCAGAGATGACTTTTCTTGTCAAATGTTTGCAATCAACAAGTAGAGTCACAGAATCAAGACTGGAAAAGCCCTTCAGGATCATCAGGTCCAAGTGTCTGCCTCACCACTCCAACCTAGTATTACACTTTTTATGACAGAATGCTACCTCTGCTAAAACTTTGGGGGAGATGGGTTGTGCAGCAGCCAGCATGTGCTGTATTGTGGCCAAGTGGGTCCTGGAGGTCTATAGGTTAGGACAGGTAGTTGAGTGCAGGTGGGTAGCAAGCAGAGCCCACCAGAGCAGCTAAGGGAGTTTGGCTTATGTGGGGCCTTGGGAGCCATCGTGGGCCACCAAGGAGAGGAGACCCCTGGAAAAGGCAGGAGAGATTTCTAAACAGAGATGGTCATTAATACTGGCCCTAATCAAATGAGAAATGCCCATGCTCCCACACTCCTGCTTCTCTCCAGGAAAGCCAGAGAAGAGAACTAGGAAACAGAAATGTCAAATAAGGTTAGTTTTTTGTTAAAAACATGATTTTGAGAAGTAAAATACATCATTAGTTCGTAATACCTGCTGAGTGAGAATTACTGTTACTAAACTAGTTACTTAGCTTTTTCAAATAGAGATGCAAACTCAGTTTTACTGGTCAAACCCAGAGCTGGAACATCCCTGAGCTGAGCTGTAACCCAACCATGCAGCTCCTCCTTTTCCGTACTGGGCCTGGAGGGATGGAAAGATGTTCGTAGTGCCTAAATTTAGACATCTGAATTACAAGTCTGCTTCTCACTGCATTTAATGGAGCCTCCTGGGACCTGATGACAGCTAATAGAAGTAGGACACAGAAGAGGAGCTGTTTATTTTCCCAAAGGACTGTGCAGATTATTTCAGGAGTACTAACCTAAATCCCCATCATTTTACAGCACATGTTTATAGGTTACAGTAGCTGTACTGGAAGGTCTGAGAGGTGGAATGGGTATTGCATACAGTGAAACAGCCATAGCGTTCATGTGGCATATTTGGGATGAATGGGAAGCAATACTTCCTGGGTTACTACAATTACTACAGTTCTGTAAAGTGCCAAGCTGTGATATAAATTGTGACTTCCACTGCTACTTTGTATTAAGGAGGTCAAGGATGGGCTTCCTAAAGTTATTGATTCTTTCTATTTATTACACATGTTTATTTCTCACTTGCCTGCTTCTTCTCGATTTTCAGATGTCAAAAGCTGGTTGGTGATGTTTGGGTTTCAGCTCAGCAACATTATTCCTGGTTTCCCTAGAGCCAGAATGTACTTCGTGTCACCACCGTATGAGCTGTCTGAGAGCCAAGCCTGTGAAAATGGACAGGTAGGCAGAAACATGGGGTTATTCTGCTTTATATGTTTGCCCCGCTCTGTGAAGAGAAATGCTGGCTGTCTGCAGCCACAGCAGAAGGCCATGGGTTTATTTCAGTGTAAATCGAAGGAGCATAGCTAGATTTTGTACTAATAAGCATAGGTCTTTCTTGCCAGCCTTCATTGTTATCATAATTACAGCGTCATTAGTTTGTCTTTTATTGAGTTCTTCCTCGATAAACTTGATTCTTCCTCGATTAACTTGATTAGCAATGGCTAAGGGAGATTTTGTCAGAGTAATTCATCATCTCTTGTACCTTTAGTAAAACCATCCTAATAACATATGTACTGTAGTAAACTTAGATTCGCACGCACTCTGCTGCTAAGGGTTCTACTTCCCACCCTCATCATTTTTTGTCTGGTGCTTTCATAGTCAGAGGCCTTAGTTTGCTACTCCAGTTCCTACAGTTAGCGTTTGTGCAGGCCAAGAGTGAAAATGAACTACGCTTTGGATCATTATAATGAATTCCATCCCATTTATAAACTTCAGAGTGCTAGGCCAATTCTAAAGTTAGTTTGTGCTAAGCTAACTTCACAGCTGTGGTACAACAACAGCAGTGAGCAGGTAAGTGTAAACACACCACTTTCACAGCCTTCCAAGTCATTGGAGGGTCTAAACCCCCTCTTCAGGAATTGCTTGGGTACATTAGATCTTAAAGCTCATCTGTTTCAAAAAGGCTGACATTCAGTTCAGTCATATGTACTGGTTCAGATCTCCTGGCTAAAGTGTCCTCTGGGAAGAACCATCTTCTAATTGATCAATTCCACTGGCTTTGATTAAAACATTCTAGGCTTGGGTCTTCCTTATTCTTCTAGTAACAGATATAATTTATTTGCCAAAATGGAGATTTGTGGCACCTAGATGCTACAAAGGGCAAGGCATTAGTTATTTGTAATTGCTGATAGCAAAATAATGTGACAAAGGAGTATTTAGCAGTTTTTGAATGGAATATGTATGTGGACAGGTAACTGAGGGTCATCTTCCCACAGCATAGAATTCACTGCTTCCCTTTAAAACAAACCAATACCAGTGTCAGTCTCTGAAATGAGTGTTTTTTAGACTTACATCTTCTGCAATGTTTTCTTGTTTTGTTTTGCTTTCCTCAGCTGATTACAGGAGTTCAGCAGACAACAGAAAGACACAACCAAGCTTTCATGGCTCTTGAAGGGCAGGTGATATCTAAGAGATTACATGCTCATATTAGAGAAAAAGCGGGTCACTGGTTTGCGACAACTACTCCGATCATTGGGAAAGGAATCATGTTTGCTGTGAAGGAAGGCCGGGTAACCACTGGCATTTCCAGCATAGCCACAGACGATAGCAGAAAGATTGCCTCTGTCCTTAACACTGCCCACTACCTGGAGAAAATGCACTACAGCATCGAGGGGAAGGATACACATTACTTTGTGAAGATAGGCTCTGCCGACAGCGACCTCGTCACCCTTGCCATGACCAGCGGGCGGAAGGTCCTGGACAGTGGCATCAACGTCACCGTCTCCCAGCCCACTCTCCTCATCAGTGGGAGGACTCGAAGGTTTACGAATATTGAGTTTCAGTATTCCACCCTGCTGATCAACATCCGCTATGGACTGACCCCTGACACGCTGGATGAGGAGAAGGTGCGAGTGTTGGAGCAGGCGCGGCAGCGAGCCCTGGGATCAGCCTGGGCCAAGGAGCAGCAGAGGGCCCGGGATGGCCGAGAGGGCAGCCGCGTATGGACAGATGGAGAGAAGCAACAGCTTCTGAACACGGGAAGGGTTCAAGGTTACGAGGGATATTATGTCCTGCCTGTGGAGCAGTACCCAGAGCTAGCAGACAGTAGCAGCAACATCCAGTTTTTAAGACAGAATGAAATGGGAAAGAGGTAACAAATTAACCTGCTGTCATCCTTTGCTGGATGAATCAGTAGTCGTAACTGTTATCTCCTCTCCTAAGGAGATGAAGACCTAAATGGGGGCACTAGGCTGAGCTACTCTGGGATAGTAAGTGGCAAAAAAGCTCATATTTTTTGAGTTAAATGCTACTGTTCAAGTGATTAAAAACCACATCCTGAAGTGGACTAAAGCCAGACTGAAAACTCTAACCATAAAAATTAAAAAGTACCCCTGAAATATTACCCACTTGTTCTGGGTCTAAAGAAAAACAAAAAGAAGGCCTCGTATTGTTATTACCTCACTCCATTCACACGTGAGCAAACTAAGAAATCCAAGTGGGCCACTTTCACTAACCAGCTGATGAAACACAAATGATTCAGACTGCTTGTTTGATAAATATCCAAGAGGTTTTCATTTAAAGCAAAATACAGGTGCATTTAAAACATGACTTTGGGGTGATTTGTGTGTAGCAACTGGAGGACAATTGAGAATGCAAGTGAGAGCGCACTGAAAATAGTAAAGAAAACTATATTTAAGAGTAACAAAACCACACTTGCACTCTGACCCTCCACTTGTCTGGCCTGAAGCTTAACTTACTCAAAGAGGGCAGAGTGTAAAGTTACTTTCAAAATGGTGGCTATAAATCACTACAAATAAATTTCATACTCTGTTTGTCTTTGAAGATTTCCATTGTGGACAGTATAACACAGTTACAGGGTGTAGTCTGTTTAGATTCAGTAGTTTGTTGGTATCAGTTCCAGTAGAGCTGTGGGCATTGTGTTACACTATTGCAAATGGGCACCACGTCAGATCACCCTGTACATACATCAGCCAGAAGGCACAATCACTGTTTCAGATTTAAAAATTATTAGTGTGTTTGTTTGGTCGAGAAACTGAGACAATCACATTGCAGTCACCACAAAAAAAAAGAAAAAAAAAAGTCTAATAAGAACTTTGGTACAAGAACTTTTTTGTAATATACATGTATGAATTGTTCATTGAGTTTTTATATTAATTTTAATTTGCTGCTAAGCAAAGACTAGAGACAGGCAAAGATAATTTATGGCAAAGTGTTTAAATTGTTTATACATAAATAAAGTCTCTAAAACTCCTGTGAATTGCTTGTCTTACATTGTGAAATCTTTTAGGCATGACAAAATGTTGGTGTCTCACTGCCGCCTCCTGCACGCGGCATTCTCTATGTCGAAAGAACTTGTTTGTGGTTGTACGGTGGATTCTGCAGAGGACTGCTCCTTTGATCTCAGGGTAAGCAAAGTCCTACGTGCTCATCACCCAAAACTCTGCTTAGAACACTAGAGAAAATGGGAAAATGCTGTAGAATTCCCTTTGTGCAACTCACAACTAGCAACCCTCAAGGGCCACGCTGCAGTCCTGCCATTGGCTTAACTGCATTACAGTTAGATCCAAACAGTGGGCAAATGCAGTAACGTGATATTAAACGGAACATGGAGGGCTGAGCTGTGTGCCAGGAAGTCTGAGAGATATGTCGTCCTGGGGATGTTGCTTATTTCTGCTGCATTTGAAAAATGAGAGGTTAAGATCAAAGCTCCTTTCCTAAGCAAACAGTCACTCCCGACAACGTTAAAAGGGAACCATCCATCATCCAGATCCCTGCTGCTTTTATCTCATTTAAGTACATGGCTAGGGAGCTCTACTTAATTTTGAGAACAGTTTTGCTTTTGGGGTTGCAAATGAGGTTTTTAATGATTCATGATACCAACAGAGATGCTCGAGTTGATTAGGGGCATTAATTCACTCCAGGGCATGTTTAAAGCAGAGCGGTTCAGCATTGTGTAACACCTATATCACTCAGCACATCAGATTTTCCCTGTGCAAAGCAGAGCTGTCCTGTTCTGACCGGAGCGTTTCAGCTGAGTCTGCCCTATGCTGTGCACACCTGAACCCCAAGCCCTGTTCCTCATCCTTTGCAGGGTGGGGCTGGGTTCATTTGCAGATGAAGTGCTCTTTGTCCATCACATCTGTCTGCAGATGTTCCTTTGTGCTGACAGAGTGCTGTTACATTATCAGATCATTCTTTACAAGTGACAACTCTTAAAGCAGGACTGTTACTTTTTATTGGATGGAGGTGTAGGACATGAAATTACAAGGCTGTTCCCTTTCACAGTCTGTCGGGATTCCCCTTCCCTATACTGCTGCTTAAGGAAGTTTTTGGAATGCAATTTTTCTTGCAGTTGAGGGGGTTGAAGCGAGGACCTGTTGCACAGTCCCTGATGTTCTTTATTCTCCTAAAGAGACAACTCTTCACAATCAGAGATTCCGCTGATTCAAAATGAAACTTGGTGAGGATCCCTTTTTATCCTTCTTTAGTGTGAATTGCTGTGGGAGGAGCCATAACAGATTTGTAGAGGATGCGCTCCCAACTCAGTTCCTCTGCAAATAATGTGGACATCAAAGGAGTTTCTTAAACATCACTTGTGGAAGTGATCCAGTCATATCAGCTAAATACTCAGTAGAGGCTGTTTATCCAGGGCTACCTGTGCTTTCCAGCTTAGCACAGGTCCCATGGAAAGCCCCAGCAATACACTTGCACTTATAGACCAGATTACTATTGTGCTGGACCCCACTGAGGTCCCCAACCTTCCCTCCAGACACCTTGTGTGTCCGTACAGACTGCTGCTGCACTTAACAGTGCGTCTGCATGGGCAAACCCACCCTGGTAGGTAGATCACAGTATGTCCAGTCACTTAGATGACCCTTGTGTGGTGCATCAAAGCAACTAGATTCCTGTATTTAGTAATTATGACAAAGACCTAGACGTCTCATGTCTGGAAAGAACAGTTGTTAGAGGCCACGCTGTAGAGCTAAACAAATTGGCAGGTAACTGGACCAATGTGGCCATGGCCAACCACTTGCCTCTTCTCTTGTGTCCTGTCTGAGTTTCCCCTATCTCTTGAGGTACATTTTTCTCAATTTCTACAACCTTCCTTTCCTGCTCTCTGCTCCTCTCAAAACTCTTGATTTTCCTCTCTTGTCCTTTCCCTGTTGAATAGGTGACTAACAAAGAAACATCCACAAGATGTTAACTGGGATCCTTCTTACGGGAAGCAAGCAGTTAAGTGGTGGCTTTACCAGTGACACTGGATATTTCCCCAGCAGCACTGTGACCAGAACAGGCTGAGGGCAGCCCTGCAAGGACCTGGCCTTGGAAGGGTTGTATGCTGTGGAAATCATAGAATCGTTTAGGTTGGAAAAGGCCTTCAAGACCGTCGAGCCCAACCAGTGCATGATCACAGGCCAGCCCAAAAGCTCTGGACAGACATTAGTCCTTCTAACGCACATGCAAGCTGAGATGTCTGCAAACACAAACCCAAGAAGCAGCTAAAAACTGGGAGAATCAGCACTAGTGCATTTCCTTTTTTCCTATTGGATTGCTTCAGCAGACTTTGCATTTCAGCTTGACAAAACCATTTTGCTTCCCGACTTAGCCCACAGCCTGGGAGGAGGCTGTTGCTGTAGGCACGGGTCCCAGTGTACCCTGTGTTGCACTGCCACTGGTGCTCTGCCTCTCCAGGTGGCACTTCAGGGCATCTTGGCCACATGATGGCAGCTCTGCCCATGAGATGCTCAGAGGCACCAGTCTCGTGCTGTTTCACCCATGCCAGACCCCAGTGTGTCCCAAATGAGGGCACCAACAGCAGCTCCTCCTAAAGCTAGTCCAGATCAGTGGATCCACAACAGTCTCATGGGAATAAAGGTGGGGAAGGCAGCATTTATACCCTTTGCCACCTGGATTGCAACAGCTGACACGTGTTCACACTTCAGGCCCTGGGAATGTGCAGAGCCAGTCTGGAACCCGTGTGGGAGCCCAGCTGTGGCACTGTCAGTGTCCACCTCACATCCCTTGGGTGGTGTAGCCTCTCCAAAGTTTCCTGCCAGAACTGAATGTGCCCACAGCATCCTGCCTCTGCTGCGCTCTGTGAGTCCCTGATCTTCACGTGGCCCAAGCTCATCATTGCTGCAAGAGCTAGATATCCCCATCTGTACTGGACATGACCATAGTTCCTCCTCCCATGATTATCTCATGTTTGTTGATCAAGTATTTCCTGTGCAAACAAGCCTCAGCCTTCCCTGGGGAGTCAAGTGAACCACCTCAGAACTGAGCCCCATTGCATCATTCGCATTAACTGCTTTGTGCTGTGATTTCTACCAGCTTGACCCTTCTGCAAACACTTCTAAAGCATTTGGTGATGACTGGACATGGGAATATGCTTCATGTTCAGCTTTGAGGCTACAGCCCTAGGAAACTCAAAAGGTTCAGTTTCCATCACCTTCTTGTACTGTCTCGTGTTCATCCAGTGATCTTGTGGAAGGACCATATGTTAAAGCCTTTATTTTAACTGTGTGTCTGTCCACAGAACTAAGGTAAGGTGGCCTTACAAGGCCTAGCATCCAAATGTTGAGCACAAGGCCCTCAGTCTCTCTCAGGAAATACAGATTTTACCCAGAAGACAAGACCTTCTACAGTTACAGTTCTTTCTCCAAAGAGACACTGAGAGTAGATGTCCTGGACATGTTTGAATGTGAGAATGGGGCTTTACTAGTCAGATGTAATGAGCTCCCTGGCTTTAGCTAAGCAGGATAATGAAGAAGCACTGAGATCCAGCTGTCTCTGAGCTTTTGTGCCAACAAGGAAAGTCCCTTCCCACAACATAAATATTGCTTATTTACAAGGATTACTTCGTCTAAACCTTATCCATTGCATGTGGAATGTGCTTCTGCTCTGCAATCGACCTCACTTGTCCATGATGCCAAGGTCTGTATAGTCACAGAAGAGTTCAGTGCAGAGTCATCGTGTCCCACAATGCCGTTGCTGAAGCAGCTGCAAAAGACTTTTTATTCACCAGATCTATGAGTTAACAGAGGGAACCTACAGCCTCTGTGACTTTCACCCCAAGGGGGTTGGGCTCTAGCTGGTAGCTCCCCTGGCCAGAGGCTGTCACAGGAGGCTCCTGGTGCTGGTAGGTACCAGTGCATACATCACATGCCGTAACTGATAGTTCAGGTCTGTAATACCTAAAGCATTTTGTCTCCCAGCTCTGTGTCTGACGTCTCCCTAATAACCACAGTTTCATTCAATGCTTGACTATGACCAAGAACTCTAGAAAGGAAAGTGCTATTGCCAGTGTTAAAGCACAAGCTCCCCTATGCTGACAAAGCCTTTTCTGATTATGCCTAACCCAGTGCAGCAGTGCGTGGCAGATCTAGGGTTGTGGTCAGAAACTCTGTGTGTCTATCCTGACGGGTGATTACCTGAGCTACTAGGAAAAGCAAGTGGTATTTGACCAAGCTGAGAGTGGGTCATACAACTGCCATCACAACATGCCTTGCAATGTCCTCACAGCTGGACCCTCCACACTACAGTGAGCTAAGTTGGTAGTTTTAACCTCAGCTGAGAATGAGTAGTTTCAGTTTCCCTGCCACGACCAGAAGTAAATAAAATTGGAGAGGCAGAAGCATCAATGTGATGTGTTCAGACACACTCATCAGGAAGTCCTTTTACAAGAGACTTCAGTGACAAGGACAAGGGGGATGGTTCCAAGCTGACAGAGGGGAGATTTCAATTAGATCTTAGGAAGAAATTATTCACTCTGAGGGAGAAAATCTCTAGGTGATCTCTGAGGTCTCCACCAAGCTAAACCAGTCTGTGATTCTGACAGATGACCCAGGCAAGGAAACAACTTGGAGGAGAAGGGATTTTATCTTTGTGAGACTCACACACAGTTTGAACAGCTGCCTGTGAGCGCTCTGCTTGCTGCTAGTCAGCACTGCAACCTCCAGCACCGAGAGTCACATCTGAGGAAGTTTGCATAAGGAAAGAGCCAGTACCCCAGCAGATGCACTGCATCCACCCGTGTGCTTTGGTTCACCTGCGGCTCAGCATGCGCAACAGTTTCCTGTGGCAGGAATGGAATGTTCCAGAAGTTCTGCAAGTAACTTTTAAAAAAATACTAATCCTCTACCTAAAGTAATAGATCAGGCTTTCTCTTAGTTTCTTGTTCATTAAAATAGCTGTGTAGTGCATTAGCTGTACCAAGGGTTTAACAATTCTGGGGTTAAAGTCAGGCTACTCTGCTGCTTCTGAGACAAAGAATAGGAAGTAATAAAGTGAAATGTGCTAAAATGACCATGAGAGAGAGACATGTCAGTTTTCAGAGAGAAGTAAGTGAATGCAGCCAATTTATAAATCCTTAACAAACAGGATTTACAGTGGAAGTGGCAGTTAAGCCACCCTGAGTACAGAAGGTGGCAGTAACTGTGATGCTGCCTGTGCTGTGTTACAGCACCTCTGCAGCACTGCTATCAAAGAAATCGTATGTACACAAGTTTTATATCTTTAGATGATGGCTTCTGGCAGTGTATACTCTAATTTGATGATTGAATATAAAATCTGCCAGCAGGATCGTGTTGCTGTACTGCTGCCTGTTCTGCAAAAGCCCTGGCCTTGTGGCTGCTGCAGATACCTCCCCTAGGCTTCATTAACTGCAGCAAAACAAAGTCATATAGTAAGACATTATCCAGTACTGTAAGTCAGAAATCCAACTACCTTCATCTCTAGTGGTCAGCAACAATCAATAGGTTCTTCTTGATAGAGCTGTCAAAAATTCTTTCTAGAAATGGAAATCTGATTCCTGTCTCTGTGGACTATAGTGACCTTTCTGAACACAGCCCCTTCTTGATGTCTGGACTCTGTCCAGGTGAGAAGGCCAGTACAAAGCCCCTGACAAAGTATCTGAGAGGAGTTTTCACGCACAGCGCTGTGGTGGTGTAGATGGAAGCTGAGGGAGGACTTGGAGCCTGGCTCCCTTCTTTAGGTTTCATAGTCACGGGATGCAGAATTTTGAATGTCTTCAAAGATGGAGAGCACAACCTCTCTGGGCAACCTGTTCCAGTGCAGTCACCTTCACAATGAAGTTAGCATTTCTTATATAGAATCAGATTTTTCTGTATTTGTGCCTGTGTCTGTTGCCCCTTCTCTGTCACTGGGCTCTACTGAACCAGCTCTGGCTCCCTCATCATTTAATCCTCCCTTCAGATATTCATACACACTGGAAAGATCCCCCCAAGCCACCACCTCTCTAGGCTGAACAGTCCCCACTCTCTCAGCCTCTCCCCCTGTGTCAGATACTCTGTCTTCATGGCTGGACTCTCTCCATGTCTGTCTTGCACAGGGTCACCCAGAACCAGAACCAGCACTCCCGATATGTCTCACCAGTGCTGAGCAGAGGCAAAGGATCACCTCCTGAAGCCACTGGAGCTATTGGCCTTTTCCACTGGCTCATGGCCACCTTGTTGTCCCTCAAGTTCTTTCCCAGGAAGCTGCTTTCCCAGCTGGTGGTCCCCATCTTGTGCTTGGGGTTGTTCTTCCCCTGGTGTGGGACCCTATGCTTCATTTTGTTGAAGTGCATGAGGTTCCCATCAGTCCCTTTATCCAGCTAGTCCCCCCAGGCATCATAAAATGCCTCCCTCAGTTGCCATAAGCCATGTCCCATTTGTTGCTCCCTTACCTGATCCTGCTTCACCAAGGGTAAGTCTTCCTTGCTCCAGACTTTCTTCCTAGAGGAAGGCAGATCATACAAGAGGGGGTATGATCAGAGGCCACAAAGGCATTGAGTAGCCGTAAGGTATTGCTCAGCATTGCCGATGGCATGAAATCCCAATGCCTGGGCACTGCCTGTCAAAGGTGCCTGTGAACTCTCTCACCTCAGAATGATGTCCCGCTGAGCATTGCCTCTGTGCATCTGCCTGAACTCAGGGCTGGCTGGATATGGATGGGGGAACCTGAGACCTTCCAGAGCTTTCCAGAGCCCACTGGGGACAGTACAGGGCATGCAAGAGGCATGGATAAAAGGGTGAGACAGGTGAAGGAGACTTTGGGGACACCAGATTCTGGAGTGGTGACTTTTAGCAAAGATGGATTAGCAAGTGGTGAGAGGAGAGGACATCATTCTCCCACTCCAGAACCCAGGAACATCAGAGACAACAACCCGGCAGACGCATGGTGGTGGTGAATATTACGATCTCACTTCCCCTACTTCTTTCTTCTCTCTCTCTCTTTCCTCCTCCTCACATCATTAGTTGTTCTTTTGATAAAATAGTTTGACTCCGTTTTGAGTCATAGCTCTGTTCTCCAAGATCATAGGAAACCCGGTCGCAGCAGCCTGTTTGGGTTGGAATTGAGGCCCAGCAGGAGTGGGTTGTGAGAGTAGCTAAGTTTTTTTTGTGTCATCACATCCCCCAGCACAGTTGGACAGAGAGCTCAGCTGCCATGCTGACCAGCAACCCCAAGTGTCTGCTCTGCAGCGTGACTCCATGATGAGCCTCACAGCAAAGCTCAGAAGTCACCTTCAGGTGCAGGGGCTGGACAGAAGCCCCACCTCAGCACCTGTCTGCCTATAGATCAGAGTCCTGGGGCTCCACCAGACACAGCTGGTCACCACCAGACCCTGCTGAGCTCTGTCAGACACTAACAGAGAGTGCCAGGCTTCCATGAGCACAGCTGAAAGCATGGCCACTCTTGGCTGCACTTGTTGAGTCAGCAGGACCTGGCGTTGCTGTGCTGCCATATTTTTCTCAGCCCTGTTACTCACTCTAATGAAGGACACAGGTAAAGCAAACATTCTGATCTCTCATACTTAACATAAAAGGTAATGTCAACTTCAGAACTCTGCCTTGGGCCTGGGGAAGTGGCTCCAGCTTGTCAGGTTGGTAGTTTGTGCTTCCCCTCCCATTCAGCCAGCAGCACCCAGGCAGATGTGCCAGCTGTTGCAGCCACCTAAGTTTAGCTGCTGGGAGCTGGTGTGATGTCAGAGGGGTACAGGCCACCACTGGCTGTGAAACCTGTTGTCACACCTGCCATCGAGACGTTTCTTGCTGGCGTGTGGGTGCTATGCAGAGGAAAGGCAGGTCAACAGCCCCATGGCCAGTAAAACTCAGCTCTGCCTTCCCTGCTAAGATGGGTGAGCAGCTATGAAGCAGCATCTGATTATTAAACGTGAAATAAGTAGTCATAGAATCATTAGGG
>VZRI01013052.1:0-28043 GCA_013397515.1 Upupa epops
AAGGCCAGTGGCAAGGCTGGACACCATGGCCAGCACCCACTGTGCCACAGCTGGCATCTTAACCTGCAGTCCAGTGCATGGTGTCTGACACAGCATGGTCAGCACACAGCTGAGCCGGCTGCAGCTCAGAGGGTCATCTCCTTGGGATGACCACAGGGACTCTTCTTAAAAACTCAGCCAGTTAAGTAAGATAGAGCTGTAGATATTCAGCTGGAGTGAATCAGCAAAGCAAGTGTGTTTTCAGTAGAGCCACGCTGATTTATAGCTCTTGCACCTAATCTGTATATCTTACTCTTGTGAGGTGTTTATAAATGTGAAGCGATGCTCAAGGGGAGTCAGCTGCTGAAAAATGGATGTAACCACTGTTACAGATTTCAGCTGGTCCTTCCTATATGTAATCAGTCTTTCTTGAGGGAGAGCTGTAACAAAGCACTGCTCTCCCCCAGCACAGTGAGAAGCACCAGTGTTTTGGACAGAAAGAACTAGGGCTGGGCGGGGGATTGTGAGCAGTCAGCAGGATCAAGTTCAAGTTTGTAGTGCTCTTACACACTCACTGGGGAGCCTGTAGAGGAACTGGCAGTGTGAGGACACATGCAGGACCACTGCTGCTGCCACTGCATTGCATTCAGGAGGTGGGTTTCCCAAAGCCATGGCTATGCACGGTGGTTTGCTGGATGCTGTGTCATTTAATTCCCACCACCACAGGTGTCTCTTATGCCAGGTTGACTGGAAGCAGTCCCCAGTGGTAATTCTCCTCTCCAGGAGCACACTGTTCTGTAGAACAAACCCCAAATCCAATGCCAGCTAAACTACTTTCCATTCCATTTGTTAAATTAACACATAGAAGTGACTGCTGAATGGTTTTTACTGAGCTTATCCATAAACCAGACTCAGCCTACCAGTATGACTTGATGTAGGGAACTGAATAATAACAAATAAATAATAAGCAGTGACTTTAATTGTCTTTGCTGTTGCCCGCTGAACACGTACCATTGAAGCTGGACTACTGACAAGTGTTGAGGGAGGTTCTTCTCTCTCTCTACTCTGCCCTAGTGAGGCCACGTCTGGAATATTGTGTCTGGTTCTGGGCTCCCCAGTTCAAGAGNTTCCATCTCAATATGAGAAATAACTTCTTCACTGTGAGGGTTACTGAGCACTGGAATCGGCTGCCCAGGGAGGGTGTGGAGTCTACTTCTCTAGAGACTTTAAGACTCTTCTTGTTGCCTTTCTGTATAACCTGGTTTAGCTTTCACAATCCTGCTCAAGCAGGAGGGTTGAACTTGATGACCCCTGGAATCCCTTCCAACCCTCAATGATCTGTGTATCTGTGTCTAGATTTGCAAGCCAAATCTGAGCTTACAGTGTACCCCGAGTTTGGTGTTTTAGTGTGTCCTAGTGTAAGTGTTGATCAGGATAATTTTTCTAGCAATGGATTATTCTGAGAACCTACTGTCTGAAGAACCTACCCCTTTGCTACAGCTATTCCTGGGTGAATCATAGACCTGTTTCCTTGTTGGTGGTTTTCTTGGTTAGGTGTTAAACAAAATTCAGTATTTAATCAAAGTGATTTTTTTTATTCCCAGACTATTGTTAGAGGAAATAAACCTCGAAAAGATACTTCAATCAACGGCCTGCTGGAAGAGTTCGACAACATCTCGGTCACACGCTCCAATTCCCTGCGGAAGGAAAGCCCTCCCACCCACCACCAAGGAAACACGAACCACGTGTCAAGGCGCCAGGAGGAAAATGGTTATATCACGTATTCCCAGTACTCCAGCGAGTCGGATACTACCACAGACTATGTCGTGGAAAAATACCGAGACAAGACTTTTTATGGGGAAGAGTTGGACAGGTACTACAAAGGGAGCTATGCTGTCAAGCAGAATGGGCACATGATGAAGGTGGCTTCCCAGGACATCTATTATTCAGAAGTGACGCCCCTGCAGTCAGACCTCACCAGGTTCATCCCAGATTACCATGCGCACCTGGAGACAAAGCCCAAACCACTGGAATATGGTGGTCTAAAGCTGGAGTATCAGCGGATTCCCAGTGGATCCTCTCTGGACTACAGAGATCCCTTTCCTTACACCCCATCCCGAGCATCGGTGCAGAGTGAATGCCCCAAGGAGAGGCTGGAGTACAGTGATGGTGACTGGGGGCATGGTATGGGCAAGGATGACTATGACAAGAGGCCCAAGTCATCCTATGTGGACCCAGCAAGCCCTCAGCCTGCAATGAGGCAGAGGTCCAGGTCAGGCTCCGGTCTTCAGGAGCCAGCCATGCCCTATGGAGCAAGCGCTTTCAAAGCACACCAGCAGGGACATTCCTACAGCTCCTACACCTACCCTCGCTTGTGCGAAACTGCAGCAGGCATCCCCAAGGTAATGTGACCTCCCTGGTGACAGTGCTGCCAGAGCAGGGCTTTGCAAAAGATGGCATGTGTGAAAAAGGCCAAGCAAGGAGGCGTATTGAGACATGTGATGCTGGATGCAGCCACCTGCTTTATTAGTTGTATGACAATAGATGTCAGGCACTGGTGGGTTTGTTTATAAAAAGGCAGGTTTGGAGAATCTCAGCTTCTGGGGCTTTCACTTGGGATTTCCAATTGCACTAGTACTTGGGCAGTTTTGGTAGTGTTAGAGGTTGGTACACCCGTGCAGATCTCAGCAGGAGGGGAGAGGCAGGCTGCACTGTTTGATACACAAACCTCCAAATCAAATGCTTTCATATTTGAATTGTACGAGGCTGGAACATCTATGTTTTAGTATTCATAATGATTAACAGATTAATAACCCTTTCCAGCTAATGAAAGTATGGCTTTACCCCTCTCCACTTTGTTTTGAAGCAGGGAAATGAACTCAAAACAGCTTATCTCACCCAGAAGAGTCTAGATGTTATTATAAGAGGGGTTGAGGTGCAAAGAAGTATCTCAGCTATGACACCTACAAGCAGTTCCTCTAACCTGAATTTGTGGCTTGTGCTGCCATCTCTGAGTCACGTGAGGGACATTACCCACACAAGCTGGCCTACCCTACTCACGGGACTTGGCTGTAACTGTCTGATGGGTTAATAATGCTTTTCTTCAAAGTCCAGTCACATAGCTAGGATGATGTCCTGCTTAAACATCTAATACTCTGCAAGAGGTGTTTTTTCTTCAGCGTAGATTGCCATGAACATTACCGAGTTTCCCTAGCAACAGGCTCTAAGATGATGGCTCATTTTGCCAAGGCTGAAACACTTTCAGGTTGCTGTGACTTATAAATGTGCTGAGGTAGGTAGGTAGCTTGTTAGGTGGGGAGACTCTGTTGAAATGATGATCTGAACAGTGCGTTTTCTTGCTGCCTCTGAGCACTGGGAATGTGGCCCTGTCTTACTGCAGTCCTGGATCTCTTCAAATCTATAACAGCCTTGTGCCAGAGGCATGCCTGCATCTTGCTTTGGCTTCTTTGCTGAGGTGTGGAGTTATAATCAGTGCCCCACAGGGGAATATGAGCGATGCATTTTCATTCCACATAGCATTAAAACGCAGAGCTGTGCTTAGGAGGGTGAGGGTAAATGATGAGGGGGAGTAGAGAAGTTGCCAGCTATCTTTTCATGCCTTTTCCAAGCTTGGGGGATGTGTGTGGTAGCTAACTGTGCACTGGAGTGTGGCTTTGGAGGACAGGATAAGGGAGTTGGGATTGTTTAGCCTAAAAGAGAGGTGGCTGAGAGGAGACCTTATTGCCCTTTACAGCTACCGGAAAGGAGGTTGTAGAGAGGCCGGTGTGGGGTTCTTCTCCCAAGTAACTGAAGACAGGACAAGGAAATGGCCACAAGTTGTGCCAGAGGAGGTTCAGATTGGAAATTAGGAAACATTTCTTTAGTGAAAGAGTAAACATCGGAAGAGGGTGCCCAGGGAAGTAGTAGAATCACCATCCCTGGAGGTATTCAAAAGGTGAGTAGGTGTACTTTGGGACATGGTCTAGTGGTCGTGGAGATGCTAGGTTGAAGGTTAAACTTGATAATCTTAGAGGTCCTTTCCAACCTTAATGATTCTGTGAGTAAATACAGATTCTGGGAGCTGTGAGGAAGCCTGGGGTGTGCTATCTGCCATTTCCTTCATTGTAAGCAATCGTTTTGTCAGAGTTTACAAAGAGGAATCCAGTAATTGATAGACTCCGTTGAGCCTGCTGCTGCCGGTTTTACAGCATTCAACAGGGCAGGAGACAGAGGCTTCTTTTAAAGGACTCGGAGCACTCCAGGCATTTTGAAAAGCATCCCATTAAAATGCAGTAACAACTTCTATTACAGAAAAAAACTCAAAGATGCCTTCATGCCAGAGTCATTATGATCTGTTCTTCTCAGAGCATCACAAACACTCCCACGGCCTTAGTGTATTGAACCTTGATGATTCACTGTTAAACGCAGCAGTTCTAATTCTCAAACTGGTCCGCAGCTCCTGGAAGTGACTATCTGTTTCTTGTCCTGGGTAATTGCTGAAGAGCCGCCTTTTCAAGGAGGTATTAGTAAGATAGTGGTTCATCAAATTGGCTTATTAAATGAGAATCAGGTCTTAAATCAGATATTTTACAAATGAGATTGGCTGTTAAGTACAATTAAAAGGGGGAAAAAATGTAGGCAGTGAAAAAGTCCCCAGGCACAGATTTATGGCTTCAAAATGCACTCAGCAAGGATGTTCATTTTGGCTTGTAAATGTGAAGAGCAGACACAGCTCAGTATTATTTGCAGCTGATAGATCATAGAATCATTAGGGGTTGGAAGGGACCTTGAAAGATCACCCAGTCCAACCCCCCTGCCACAACGGGATCTCCTAGACCAAGTAGCACAGGAACACAGCCAGGCGGATCTTGAATCTAGTTTCTAGTGATAGGACAAGGGGCACTGGGTGCCAGCTGGAACAGAGGAGGTTCCCTATCAGTATCAGCAGGACCTTCTTCCCAGGGAGGGTCCCGGAGCACTGGAACAGGCTGCCCAGGGGGGTTGTGGAGTCTCCTTCTCTGGAGACGTTCAGGACCCATCTGGCTGTGTTCCTGTGTGACTTGGTCTGGGTGATCCTGCTGTGGCAGGGGGGGGGGGGTGGGGGGGGTTTGGNACTGGGTGATCTTAGGTCCCTTCCAATCCCAAATGATTCCATGAGTCTGTGATCTCTGTACTGCAGAGGTGTAGGGAACATGTAGGAAGGGCTGAACCGCTGCCCAGGCAGCCTGTCTGAGAAACCAGCAGGTGTCTCCTCCACATGCAGTACAAAATGAACATTGCTGTCATCAGAGTGGAACCTGAACTGATTTGAAGCACGGTATGACATCTGCCTTTTAACAGGTTGTGCTGACTTGGCTGCAGGTAGGTGCGGGTAGTGCTATGAGCTGGTTAAGAGACCCAGCAGCAGTAGGAGGGTATCATTTTGCACCACAGTGCCATGATGGATGTCCTGTCAGAGCTTCGTCTGCTCCTTTGATTCATTCAAATGAGTGCAGGACTGGTTTCCCCTTTCCTTTGTAGTATGTACAGAATCCCCTTTCAGTAGGCAACTGCCTTCAGATGCACAAATAGCATCTTAGCAGGATAAAGTCTGTTCAGTTTCTCCACAACGGGAAGCCCTGCGTCAGGACACATCCTAACAGGAGAGATGTGGCTGATTTGCTCGTGATAGCTCCCAGTCTTCTGATAAGATTTCCTGGGATTCAGGATGTGATTGAGTTTACATTGTACTGCAGTGCTAACCTCAGGACGCTGCAAGAAATTCCCAGTGAGCACACAGAACTTCTGTCTTAACATTTCATTGTGAAATTCCTTCTGCCAATACATTAAGCTTAGGATGTACTCGGAAATACTGGCATGGGTGAAACCTCAAATAACCCCTTAGAGTAGAGTTAGCTTGAATTTCTAGACAAGGCTTTTCCCATCTCAATAGTTAAAAGGAAACGCTGCGTTTACAGCCGAAGCAGTAATTTATGTGTCCCTATGAACACAGATATAGGACAGGGCTAAATTGAGTTTCCCTCCCTCCACCAAACCATCTGAGCACTCTTCCATGTTAATTGGATTGGCAGATGCCATGTCCTTGACAAAACTCGTGGTGTTTCTGACCCCCTCCTATTTTATGGCTTGGCACAGTACGTAAAATCACGGCGCGGTGATCATGTGGATGCTCTGTAGAAGCAAATCCAGCACCCTAGGAGGTGGCTGTACTATGCTGTCGCACACTCGCTGGGTGCTCTGGGTGCCAGCGTGCCCGTCTCTGAGGGAAGCACATTCCACATACGCAAGGGAAGTCTCCGAGCAGCCCCTCTGGAGAGGCAGTGCCTGTTCCCAGCTAAACCTCACGCGGAGTGAAAATCTGAGCGCCCCCAGCTTACACATGAGGTGGGGAAGCTCTGATACGATGCTGCACTCGGAGGCTTTTCTCTCCGCACTGAGGCGACTCCAGCTAGAAACTCCTCCTCGCTGTGCAGCAGCTTACAGTCATAAATTGATGCTGCGGCAGATTTTTTTCTTCTTCCCCTTTTTTTTTTATGCAGTCTTAGCATAAAATGGTCAAATGATGTTCCACCGCAGAATTCAATTTCACAGTTCAGTTGGGTCCTTGATTACACTGCCAAATTCAGATTAATGTGCATTTAACTAACATGGATCAGGGCCTCCTGGCCAGCGGCCAGCAGTAATAGTAGCAGCCGTAAGCCGTATAGAGTTTGCCGCTCTGTCCACCTCCGTGCTCTGACACCAGAATTGATCAGTTAAATGTACTCGTTGCCATAATTATTTGTAATTGTGCTACATCGTGAGTCTGTGTTGAGCTACCCACCCCATCCCCCTGCGGCCTGAGATGCAGACGTCATCAGGAGTCACATATGTTATATTGCAGGCGTGGAGATGCTCTTTCCTGATGCATGGGTGAGGTTCTTTGTCGTGCATCCTGGGTTTTTTAATATATAATTTGAATAGAAGCAAAGTTCTATGTTTGCAAATGCGAGGTGTTCATTTGCTTTTCATGGAAGCTTGGGGACTAAAACAGAAAGAAAGGGCCCTGCAAATGATCCAGGCCTCCCATCGGGATAATTTCCTCTGCGATTGCCTCAGATTTCAGATTAGAATTAGCGGTTTTGGAAAATTACTTAAGGAATGGTAAATTGAATTAAGCTCCTCGTCGTGTTCATGTATGCAGCCGCCCAAAGAGATGATGGGGATCTCAGGATACCTTCACCTCTGCAGGAAGAGGCTGGGTCATCCTTTCTGGAGAAAAAGAGAGTCGAAACCCAGAACTGGTATTTGGAAGATGCAAACTGGAATTTGCTAAAGGGCTGCTAGTTGTAAAAGGGTTGAATTCTTGGAGAGAATGGTCTGGAGAGCCTGTAGGGTGCCACAGACACAGAGCACATTCTCTTTTTGGAGTACGTGCCTTCATTAAACAGAGATTGTTTCATGCAGGAACAGCTACCTGGGCAAAAAAATGGACCTATGAGGCAAAAATGATCTCCTGGTCTTCCTTGGCCTCATTTTAGTGCTCATGAGAGCAGGGCAGCCCAGCGGTCTGAAAATCTCCTTCCAGATACGGGGCAGCAGTGTCCTATTGAGGTGAAGGGGTATATGCAGGAACACATCGTGCTGGCACCTGCTGAGGACCTCTGGGGGTGCCAAAAGCGAACCGAGCGGGTGTATGGATGACAGGAAAGCTGTCTGGTCTCCCACAGTCACTCATCTGCTTTTGCATTGCAGGTGGATTATGACCGAGCACAGCTGGTCGTGAGCCCACCGCTCTCCGGATCAGACACCTACCCCAGGGGCCCAGTAAAGCTACCTCAAAGTCAGAGCAAAGTCAGCTATTCAAGCAGTGGCTATCAGTACCCTGTGGTCTACCACAAAGCACCCCACTATCATCAGCCATCTCTCCAGCCTGGCTCTCCCTATATCTCCACTGCCTCCTACCCCAGCTCCCCAAGTATCACATCAAGTGCTTATCCTCCACCCAGCTGGGGATCGTGTTCAGAACAGCAGCCCTCCAGGGTGTCTCATGAACAATTCAGAGCTGCCCTGCAGCTCGTGGTCAGCCCCGGTGACCCCCGGGAGTACTTGGACAACTTCATCAAGATTGGGGAGGGTTCCACAGGGATTGTGTGCATTGCCACCGAGAAGCACACGGGGAAGCAGGTCGCTGTGAAGAAGATGGATCTCAGGAAACAGCAGAGAAGGGAGCTGCTCTTCAATGAGGTATGTTGTTTTGGGTGGTGTGATTGGCTTTGCAGGTGGAGATGTGAGCCAAATGACAACCTCAAGAGCCAAATTAATGTCTTTCTAAAAGAGTGAGGAGTCCTGCCTGCACACATCTGTGTGCATACATACTGCATAACCAGACCAGTTTCGAATGAGCTGCATCTTCTGACTTCAAACCTACAAGCACAGTAGGAAGTCACAGTGAACAGCTAAGAAATCTATAAGATGCTCCCTGCAGTGATGCAGAGACTAAGCACGAAGATTGAAAAAGAAGGTCGAAACAGGTGTAAGGTGATGCTTACAGCAATTCACATACCATCTTTTCTTCCTCACAGGTTGTGATCATGAGAGATTACCATCACGAGAACGTAGTCGACATGTACAACAGTTACCTGGTTGGCGATGAGCTGTGGGTTGTGATGGAGTTTTTGGAGGGAGGTGCTTTGACAGATATAGTGACTCACACAAGGTGAGTTCAGCGTGCTGCACTGGGAACATCAGTGTGAAACCCTCAGCATGAGCTGCACACGAGGGTGATGCTCTGGCTTTCCTTCCTGGATGCCTCCAGACCATGGTCTCTGGGCCTCACCTCCTGCTGAGGGAAGCTGAGTACCTCTTGGCTCTCTCTCCTTCTCTCAATATATATATATATTTGTGTGTGTGTGTATTTTGGGGCTCTTTAGCCTGAGGAAGAGGAGGCTGAGGGGAGACCTTAATACCCTCCACAACTGCCTACACTGACACTGTAGAGAGGTGGGTGCTGGTCTCTTCTCACAGATAATTAGTGACAGAACAAGAGGGAGCAGCCTCAAGCTGCACCGGGGGGGGTTAGGCTGCAGATGGGGAAAAACTTCTTCACTGAAAGAGTAGTGAGGGATTGGAACAGGCTGTCCAGGGAGGGGGTCAAACCAGCATCCCTGGAGGTGTTTAAGGGTCATTTAAATGTGGTGTTTGGTGACATGGTTTAGTGATGACCTTGGCAGAGTAGAGTTAATGGTTGGACCTAATGATCTCAAGGGTCTTTTCTAACTGGAATGCTTCTCTGATTTATATACTTACTGTATATTTGTTTGTATATAGATGCAAAAGACATACATATAAACATAAAAATGCATACTGTATACGTGCATGGGAAGATATATATGTCTGTGTCTGTAATAAATAGATATACGTCTATAGATTTATACCTGTACACAGCATATACACACACACACTCCCTCTAATTCCACAGGTACTGTGGCATGTTGACTTTACTAGCACGAATAAACCACTGCAGTTGCATTTCTGTCAGTACCAGCACTTTTAAAATAGAAATACCTGAAAGGTCTCTCTCGTAGATGGGGATTTGCTGGTGCTTTAGGACCTGATTTAGCAGCACCATGACTTCTATGTATTACTTCCTCAAATGGACTCCAAAAACAAATGCCTTCTTTTCCCAGTTTGGTGTTCTGTATTGTGGGGTTTGCTGTCATAGCTACGTCAGCTCTAAGGGTGATTTCTCTCTGTACTCATAACCGTGCAGTCAGAAATGTTAACTGCAAGCATGAAGTCTAAAACCTAATGGGGAAAGAGGTTTTATATCAGAATATTGGTGCTCATGGTAGAGCCTGATCCCATATTCCAGTTAGTATTGTACCTTTTAAGGCAGCAATTTACCAGCACATCACATATGAAACTGCTCTTCCTCTTCTGAGTAGATTAGATGAGATGATATAGCCCTCTTTACGTCTGTTCTTCACTCATCTTGTCCTGGTAAGCAGGATAAAATGAGATAGTGAAGAAGGTGGCTGTAGTCAGTGTCTTCCTCCTGAATAAAAGAAATAAATTAAGATTTCCATACCAAACCAGTGGGAGAGTATTTCAGTGAGCAAGAAGAAAAGCAAAGAATAGCCTGCTGCCAGTTTGGTGATGCTTCTCTTCCCAAAAGAAGCCTTGTACCAGGTGGGTTTTGTAGTGTTTCCTCAGCAGATCTGCTGAAATAAATCACACTGCTGCGAGTCCTGTTAACTACAGCTCCTGAAAACATTGAAAGCTCTCGGAGCTTCCATCTGTTTGTGACAGGAGTTAACAGCACAGATGTTTGCAGAACACTGTTTTTTAAGACCTGTCTTCTATTTTCTTACTCAAAATAGTCTTTTTTTAATCTTGTGGGGTTTTTTTTACGTTGCACGACTGTCCCTTTAAGATTTTGCTAACCTACTGCAAAGGGCGCATGGGCTTGGAACACACATCTCCACGAGTCGTTTTCTGCTCCTGTAGCTGAGATACTGGGTCACATCCAGAGCTGGGGCAGCAGTACCAGAGTGCACAAGCCATTCTGGCTGTTGCAGTCATGTTGCTGCAGTGGGTTTTTGCACGTGTGCATGGGAATGAGGAGTAGCTGAATAATTTTTCCTACCAAAAAGATCTCAGATATTTATAAGTATCCAAAGGGTGGATATCAGGATGATACCTGGATATCAGGCTCTTCTCAGTGATGCCCAGTGATAGGACAAAGGGCAGTGGGTTTAAGCTCAAACATAGGAGATTCAGTTTGAATGTAAGGAAAAACTATTTTACAGTGAGGGTAACAGAGCCCTGGAACAGAGAGGCTGTGGAATCTCCTTCTCTGGAGACATTAAAATCTGCCTGGATGTGTTCTTGTGTGATCTGCTCTAGGAGAACCTACTCTGCAGGTGGGATAATCTCCAGAGGTCCCTTCCAATCCTGTGATTCTGGGAAATACACTGAATAGTTGTGTAGAAGGCATAAAAACAAAGAAATGCTGGGCTGAAAGAGGCTGCTGCAGAGCCTGATGTTTTGTCTGCAGTTATGAGTGGGTTTTCCTCATATTTATTCCAGGCCTGTTTCCATCCCAGCAGTGATGTACCTTCCTTGGCCAGCAGTTGAGTGTATTGTAAATAAGGTTTCTGTTATTTCCCAGAGGGGAACAGGCTCGCAGTACAGGCTACAGCTCATAGTACGCTCTACCCTTTTAGTGCTGCAGGGAGACTTATCCAGACCTCACTGCAGAGTTGTTCCTCACCCCTCATCTCCCCTTGTTTTGACAGAAATAACAGCAGTCATCACCCCACAGACCCACAGCCTGGTTTGAGGGGGATTCATGCCTCTGTGCTTCTGCTTCCTGCTGTCTCTGTTAACACTCAGCATGTTTTTCCACTGTGTTGTTTCAGGATGAATGAGGAGCAGATAGCAACTGTCTGCCTGTCTGTCCTGAGAGCTCTGTCCTACCTGCACAACCAAGGTGTCATCCACCGTGACATCAAAAGTGACTCCATCCTTCTCACGAGCGACGGGAGGGTGAGCAACCAGCTTGTGTCCCCTGCCATCTCTTGGGGCTGGCATGAAAGTAGCTGTACTCGGTCAAAGTGGCACTAACTTGAAAAAAATATAACCCAGGCATGTGAAACCAAGGGATGTGACCTGTGAATAACTTGTTAGAGAGCTGAACCACAAACTCACAGGCCTGGCCTGGCCGGTGAGTGACACCTGCACTGCATGCATAGTCCTTGACAGGATCAGAGCCATCCAAAAGGCAGTGGCAGAAGAAACGGTGCCACACAGATGATGTTTGGTGACAGGAGACTTTCTTTTACACGGCGCTACTTCTACTCTGATGCACCTCAAGAATATTTTCCCTTTACTGTCATGTAGTTATCCTTTGATTAACAAGCTTCCGTACATTTGCTAGTGAGAAGGCTAACATCAGTCTGTATGGCCATGAAGTCTGCATTAGTGCTGAAGCTCCGCATCTAGAGCACTGTGTCCAGTTCTGGGCCCCTCAGTTCCAGAAGGACACAGAGCTGCTGGAGGGTGTCCAGCGTAGAGCAGCGAAGATGGTGAAGGAAGAAGAGCAGCTCCCTGATGAGGAGAGGCTGAGGGAGCTGGGTCTCTTGAGCTTGGAGAAGAGGAGGCTGAGGGGGACCTCATTCATGTCTATAAATATGTGAGGGGTGGGTGCTAGGAGGATGGAGCCAGGCTCTTCTTAGTGTCATCTGGGGATAGGACAAGGGGCAGTGGGTGCCAGCGAGTCCCATAAGCAGGGCTGTAAGGGTTTCTCCCCTGGTATTACACACCTGCCTAGAGCAAAAACAACAGGTTAAACTGAGCCCAAG
Source organism: Upupa epops (assembly GCA_013397515.1). Taxonomy (NCBI): domain Eukaryota; kingdom Metazoa; phylum Chordata; class Aves; order Bucerotiformes; family Upupidae; genus Upupa; species Upupa epops. The sequence continues at coordinate 12,324 of VZRI01013052.1, forward strand.
AGCATCCAGTCAGTTTGGAATCAAATCTGTAAGCAAAACCTGGATCTACTTCCGAAGGCAAAACTCTTGGCTTCCCAGGACTGCTCTGATTCCCTAATCAAGGGCTTACCTTTACAATTTGATTCCCACTTCACTAAGGGAGAGGGATTTTCTTCCTGCAGGCTGCTCCTGTTAATCCTGTCAAGGAAGAACAATTGCACGTGTGTAGGAGTTCTTGAGTTGCAGTTTCAAGCCTTATTGCTGAAATAGCATCTGATCTGCTCTCAGGATCTGCATACAGTGCCTCATTATACTCACTACTCCAGTACTTATTATCTGCATTGCAGATTTCTTCATGGCTGTGTTGTGCAATTATCTTTTTTTAGAAAATGGTCTTTTATGTACTCGAATGAGCAATAGATATGCAAAACCTCTTGTGCTCCTACAAAAGAAGATTGGGCTCTGCTTCCAAAATATCCATTATTTCTTCCATTCTGCCTCCTGTAAACTGAAAACTACATTTAGCGTGGAGAACTTGGCTGTCACTGGCTTTGTTTTAGAAATCCTAACAATCGTATTGTAATTTGGTTCAAAATAATACCCTCGGATTTATTATTTTTAGTGATGTCTGTACTGGATCCAGAAGAAAACAAATCAGTGCTGATCACACAATGCTGATCTGCACAGTGCAGGGACCTGTGGGACTTCCCACTTCAGTTGTCCTGCCTTTGTTTGGGTCTACTTCACGTTCCCAGGCACCGAGTACATGATTGGAGGCCAGTTCCACGACCCTGGGTCTCTCCTGCACTGTGCAATAGGATGGTGGGGTTAGGCAAAGTGTCCAGGAACAACCTTGTAGGAGCTCCTGGGTCTGAACAGAAGTATTTGAGAAGGGGAAAGAAAGACTTTAGCTTTAAGGAAGGAGCTGTTTCTGGAAGGCAGTGATGCCACCGACACTCAGACCAGCTTATTTTGGAAAAACCTAGCATAAAAGTGTGAGCAGGCACATGATGCAGCAAGAGCTGCTCTCTGGAGTGCTCGTGTATCCTATTACGTCTATTTCAGGTCACTGCCACAGTATCCAAGGACAGTACTGTCTTTAATTCCCGAGTTCCCAAGCAAAGGGAGCAGGTCCCTTTCTCTCTTAGTGCTTTGGTAGTCTTGTCCCCTTCCCCAGATCAGGTCGCCTACTGGATGAAGAAGACAATTTCTTTAGCAGCAGCCCACAGTGCGTGGTCCTGCTCTTCAAAAGTCATTGTCAGGGGTAACGCTTTTGGTGAGTGGTGGGTTGTGCCCCGTTGTAAAAGGGAATGGGGTCAATGCCACTTGTTCCATCTGCTCTCTGAAAATCTCACAGCTCATATACCCAACGGATAGCAGTTACTATCACTTGAATTATGTATGTTATTATCACCTATAGACTACACCTAGGTGCAGCAGGGTATTTGTTATGCAATGCTGATAATTCAGTTTATTAACTATCCTAAGCCATTTATCACCTCCACACCTTTTGCTGGTGGGGAGCCGAGGAGCTATGACAGGTCATCTTAGGAATGCACACCGCTGCTGCTCTCCTCTGCTTCTTTCCCTTGCTTTCCCATTAACATGCCAGCTCATTCCCAGGCTGTGTTCCCATCTCCAGCCACAATTTCAAACCTGTGCTGCTGTCCTGTCCTGGGCAAACGCTGCAGCTCTCTCTCAGTCACTGCAGCTGGAGGTGTGTGCTTTGGAGACGTGTCCCTCAGGTGAATTTACCTTGGTTATCCCAAAGGGGCCTTTTCTTTTTCCTTTCAGATAAAGTTGTCTGACTTTGGGTTCTGCGCCCAAGTTTCCAAGGAGGTCCCTAGGAGGAAGTCATTGGTTGGAACACCGTACTGGATGGCACCAGAGGTGATATCCCGCTTGCCCTATGGCACTGAGGTGAGTATGACAGAACACCCCTGTGCTTTCCCTCTGCACAGTGACTCGGCTGACCCCCCCAAGCCCCAGTGCCTTTACAATGCACTTATGCAGATATGCTAACTAGCAGCAATTAACGTTTGCCCCAGAGTGCTACATGATGCCTTGTTTTAAAGGCTTTCTCCAAAATGAACTTGTTAAACAACTAACCTCTCTGTTTAGCACGCTAGCCAGTGCAACACCTTCATGTATTTTAGCTTCGGGTGCTGTACTACAGAAAGCTGGCACCATTTTTACACCACGCAAGCATCCTTGATGAGCTTTAATACCAGCCTGCACGCTGGAGCTGCAGTTACAGATGTCTACACCTGCGTGTCATTGAATGGTAGAGGTTGGTAAGGAATGCTAAAGATCATCTAGTCCAACCCTCCTGCCAAAGTCTCCAGAGAAGGAGACTCCACCACCTCTCTGGGGAGCCTGTTCCAGTGCTCTGTCACCCTCACACAGTGAAGAAGTTTCTCCTCATGTTGAGGTGGAGCTCCCTATGTTCTAGCTTATCCCCATTATTTCTTGTCCTGTTACTGGGCTCCTCCAAAAAGCCCCTTCCTCGTGACACCCACCCCTCAGATATTTACAGACATTAGTATGATCCCCTCTCAGCCTTCTCTTTCCCAGCATAAACAGCCCCAGTGCTCTCAGCCTTTCTTCATAGAAGAGAGATTCAGTTCCCTTAATCATCTTGTAGCTCTCTGTTCGACTCTCTCCAGTAGATCCCTGTCTCTCGAACTGGGGAGCCCAAAACCAGTATATGCCAAAGCAGCAGCCACATCATGTGCCCCCACGGCCACCAGGTCACAGCAGTATTGCACAGTCCTGCTGGCCCAGATCCACTGCGCCTTCACCCAGCTAAAGCCCGAGACCCTGTTCCTACTCAGGAGTGCTGGCAAAGGCAGCGCATGGTGCTGTGGCATTACGAACACGGGCACTGGGATGGATTGGCCCCCTCCCTTGTAACATTTGCCTCCACATCAGCTCATTCCTTGCCATCGTTGCTCTCAGTTGAGAGAGTCGAGGGGGAAAGCGTATCATGGGAGCTATTTTAAGCACTGCCTAATGGCCTGAAAAAGGCAGTTCATTCCTTTTTATCAGAGTCCTTCCGATGAGCCCAGCAAGGTGGGGACCCTGCAGCTCTGCAGTGCTGTACCCCGTCGGTGAGTCACAGTCCTTCTGTGCCGCTAGCCTGGGAGGGAAGAGCAATCCCTTCTGCCGAGCTCAGCCGTGACAGTGACTCACGCTTCCCAGTCAGAGGCATGGCTGTAGTTCCTCCTCCGCGTGATGAGGGGAGGCATCCTCTGCTCCATAGTGCCTGTAGTAACAGCTGCAGCGAGTAAACCGGCAGGACAAACATAGATGGATAGGTACAGCTCTGTTTAGACACAGATGCACAGCTAGCCACATAAGGCTGTGTATCTCAACAGACACACAGAGAGTGGGAAATGAGCTGAGGCCTGTGACGGGATGTTTCTATGGCACAGAGGGAGAACATCACCCTGAGGGTGGCAGCGCCCTGCAGGCACAGACACTCAGCCAGGACCCCTGTGCTGTAGAAGACATTTCAGGGATAATGACATTGGCTGTTATTAACCTATTAATAACACGAAGGGATTATAAAGTGCCTTACATTAGTTTCCCCCAAAGGGTTGTGTTGGCAAGAGAAGCAAAAGCAGTGTGACCTGGCCTCAGCTGTCTTTGGGCTGGGAAATGACAACAATTACAGTCATCAGAGGACTGGGATTGTGGAGCACCTGTGCAGCAGGCCAGGACTAAACAAAAAGAAGGTGTGGGTTGTTTATTTAAGCTGGGACTGACTCATGTTCCAAAGGATTATATAATGGGTTACCTGGCATACCAAGTGCTCATGTTTGCCTTGGGGTTTCAAGTGGAGTTCCTCTAATTTTTAAGACCCAGGGAAAGAGTAATGGGTTTCACAGCAGCTGAATTTACTCTGCCCTCCACCTGGCTGTTCCTCTCTGCAGCAGAGCCAGTCTGGGGGATATCCTCAGGGGTTGTGAATCAGTTCAGGGAAATGCAGGCAGTCTCAAGGCAGTGCCTTAGCAGTGCTCTATGGAAGCATCTCCACTGAGTGCAGGTGAAACTCACTGCTCGGAGAAAACAGTTGTTGGCTGGCGATGAAGAAATAAAGATCTGTGCTTCTGGCTCACCTGACTGGACACAGACAACTTGAGCTGGGTCTGAGGTCTGCGTGAACCCCAGCGCTGAGCCAGTTAACCCCTCTCTGCATTACCACTGGTGGTTACAAAGGGACTGTGTGTTTTAGGTGGATATCTGGTCCCTGGGTATCATGGTGATCGAGATGATAGACGGTGAACCTCCCTACTTCAACGAGCCGCCACTGCAGGCCATGCGCCGAATCCGGGATAACTTGCCTCCACGGGTGAAGGACATGCACAAGGTCAGACTTTCTCTAGGTGATGAGGGTCTTGCACGTACAAATACCTAACAAAACCGTAGCCACATGCTCCCATGCCCAAAGGGTGGATTGCATCTGTAAGGTGCCACCTTGAGCAGTGAGTCCTGTGCAGGACTTGCGCAGGGAGGATGCAGGGCCAAAGCTATCAGCAAACTGGAGCTTTTTATCTGCCTGGCTGTAGCTTTGCTTTTGCAGCAAGCGATGCAAAGAGAGGTGGCCAGAGCCTCATGCTCCGTGTGCTTCACACCCTTCTCAGGAGCCACAGCAAGTCAGCACCTGCTGCAGATGGCTTAGTACAGCCATGCCCAGTGCTGCAACCTTTGGGTGCCCTCTGTTTTTGGGTGCTACTGAGCCTTCAGCATATGCTGATGCTTTCCTCACCCACTGGCTGCTCAGCTGTGCAATGCACCCCACTGATACCCAGATGCGGACCCAGCACCTCGAAGGTGTACGGCCCTTCAGCTCTGTACCTCTGTGGCCATGGGAAAGCTCAGTGTCACCTGTTCCCCCTGCCAAGAAAATTGGGGTGCACAGACCCAGCGTAAGCTAGAAACAGATCTCTTTGCCTCTAACACCAGTGTGATGTTGCAGGTCTCCTCAGTGCTCCGTGGCTTCTTGGACTCGATGCTGGTACGGGAGCCCTTGCAGAGAGCCACGGCGCAGGAACTGTTAAGACATCCATTTCTCAAACTAGCTGGGCCCCCTTCCTGTATCATCCCGCTCATGAGGCAGCACAGGCATCGCTGAAGCTGGCGGCTTTCTGGGAGGAGGTCGGTGCAAAAGCTGGAGAGTGGCCACACGGGAATCCAGGCGGTTGCATGGGAACCCTGGACAGGACCTTGTGGAGGGAAACCAGCTCCCTAACAGTGTTCTTTGGGGCTGCAAGGGACCAGGGAGCCATCCTGGCCACCACCTGGGTGGCCACACTCCACTGTGGACCATCACTCCCCAGCGTTGTCGTCTTCTTGGCCATCCAGGGAGACAGCGCCCAACGCAAACGACGGTTGGCAAGATAACGAGGAGAGGATAGCACAAGCAGAGGGAAACACCGGTTTTCTTGCTGGCTGCGGCACTTCTGTTTCAGAAGAACACTTTTGTGACTAAACAACCCGCGCACTTTTTATCTCGGTCACGGCAGCGCAATGTATTTTGCAATGAGTTTGTAATTTTCTGTACAGGACGTTTTGATAACTCGCGGTCCTTCGTCACGTAACCGTTGTGTTCGTTGAAGTCCTGAGTGTCACTTGGAACGATTTGACAAGGTGAAGTTTCCTACTTTTTTAACCCTTTTGAAAGCGATGAAAATAAAAGTTCCCCCCCCACACACCTTTAGGTTTGTAAATTTTCCATCGAGGCGACGCAAGCGCTCGTCCCGGCCATCGTGGCCAGCCTGGAGAATCAACCGCAACTGCTAGAGCCTTGGCGGCGACCATAGAATGTGAGCAGGGTCTCCCTGCCTGCGTCTCCGGCACTGGGAGCCGCGGTGATCCCTTCCATTCACGCCGCTGCGAGGCCAATTTTATTACCCCTGAAAGCTCTCTTCTTTCCGCCACACTCTGGAAGTGGAAAGGGGCCAGCGAGAGAGTCTGCCCGCCAGGCGGGCATCGGCCAGAGCTCGACCAGAGCGTTGTAACGTGTTTTGAGATGTTTGCCATATAGAAGAAGTCGTGCTGCTGTCTAGACCTTTTTGAATGTTACTGCAACAGTTGACTACTGTGGTACAGTTTTTGTGTTACTTGTTGGATGACTTTGCATGTTAACTGTAGGCCTGAATAGTTTTGCCTTTACGATTTTTAGAAGTGCTTCATAATTATTTCAAGGAGAAACGAGTTTTATTTATTGTTATGATTTCGTTGAATGATGTATCATACGAAAAGCCATGATTTCCAAGGGTTGATTGTTGTGGGGTTTCTTTTTGTTCTTACTGACCTCTGGTATCGGTATCACAGAGAAACACAAACCAAATGGCATCACCACACAGTTTCTTTCTCATTACTGAATTCCGCGGCGAATCGATGGCTTGGTATTTATCGTTAGATCCCACCGTCTAAGCCTGGCAGGAGTTGTTGATCTTAAAAGATCTCCCTCCAGGATAAGAGTTGCCAATAGGAATGAAGCTCCTTCTGTACTGCCCTTACCAAGGTAACTATTTGAAAGGAGAGGAACAGCTAAAAGAGGAGACAAGTTCAACCGTGAACGTGGAATAAATCTTACATCAGCCTGTCTTACCCCCGCTGCCTTCTCCTCTTACCCCTGTTCACACGTTGGAGGGTGACACTAAGGAGAATGTGTTTAGCTCCCACCACCCCTCCACAAACACGCTCCGGTCCCCAGTGCAGAGCGTGCTGGTAGCCACAGCCACCTGTGGGGTTTCTGGTTTGTAGGTTCGACAACTCAGGAAGCCAGGCTGCACCAGGGGGGAGGCAGCAACGCGCACGCCAAACCATCCTGCTCGCCAGCACAAGTAAACTTTTATAACCAGCTTTGACTAAAACTGGGCTGGTGGGGTTGTTTTTTCTTCAAGGCTCAGCACATTTGGGGCTGTACACAAGTTTTCTGCAACTTTCTTATCGTTAGGTACTTTAACCTGGATTCATCACCTTTCCTGAATGTTCTGTTGATTTCCAAGGGGGGGTTTTTTTGTGAACACCAGCTGCTGGTGTGACCAATGCACATGCAAGTTCAATAAATTAACGAAGCGATGCTTTAATTCTTAGTGTGGGCTCTTTTCTCCCCCCATTCCTTGTTTCTGCTTGCTGAATTTGACTCGCTCACAAGCAAAGGGGTGAAATAAAAGAGAGCCCTTGTGTGGAACTGCAGTACACACACAGCTATAAATACATGGGGCTTGGAGAGCTGCCCCTGGTGACTTTAACATCTCTGTGTGCTTGGCCATGTCTGTGGTGAAGGGCTCAACCCCTGCTGCTAGTCACAGCTGTGTCCTGACTCCTGCTTGCTGAGAAACCTCAGCCTCAATGAAGCTACCAGAGGCTGAGCTCCAGTTATCCTGAGACCTTGGGATTGGGAAAGCCATTGGATCTGAAATAAAGCCAGTGGCTACCTGCCAGCCCTATGAAGCTGATAATCAGGAGTCAGTGGCTGTAGGAATGCAAGAAAATGGGAGGGTTGTACTTTCTGACTGTATTTGTTCATTTAAGATACTTGAAGAGTAAAAGGCTGCTGTGCAGCTCTGGTTTTTCAAATCAAGGTGGTAGGACTAAGAAAAGAACATCTTGGTGCCAATGAATTTTTCTCCTGGCTGACAGTTCAATCACTGCACAGACACCTATGACAAGCTACATGAGCCGCGTTCATCACCCTCTCCTGCATCTTTATTCCTTCAATAACCTGTAGGATGTTCCCAGGTCTCATCTCCTGCAACTTCATGGCTCCCAAGCCCTTACTCTGGTCTGTGAGGTGGCCGTTCCCTCCATCCCTGTGTCCTTCTGGGATGCACAGTCTCGCCTTTGTTTGGCACCTCAGCTACAAAACCAACACGTTCATTTTACTTTTGTAGACACCAGATGCTGGCAGCATCCAATGGCCTAGAACAGGTGAGACTGGGAGAGGTGGCCTGCGGCCAGTCGCTCCAGTGCATTGATTGCTATCTGTCTCGTGATGCCTCTCTCAGAGGTCACCAGTTCCAGCAGCACTCACAAACCCACTTAATTTTACTAGCAAATGCCAGGACATCCGTTGGCTCTGAAACTCCCCTCCTCAGCAATCCAGCGAGAGTTTATAATTAAAAGTTGTAATCATAAGCACTCTGTGAGTCATTAACAACTGCTTTAGTAAGTGCTTAATTATTGCAGGTCCTTAGAGCACTCGGTACCGTGATGTTTCTTGTATTTATCCACCTTCTACGAGTGTGTTCATAAACATCTCTGAAGCCAAGTGTTGGAGTCTGCAGCTCGTAATAAGCCATCAATGAAGAAGAGCTAAATATAGCGTGAAAGCACCGCGTGCTGCCATCTCCAAGCTGCTGCTGTAGCTTTAGTGAGCAGGAGGGGAGCTGGGTGACTTTCTTAACCTCTCTCAAGTATGATTTTTTTTAAATAAGCTTGGAAATCAATGGCAAATTCAGCTCAGATTCAGTAAATGATTGTTAGCAAGTGGCTGGAAAGAATTAGAAGCTACGAAGCAGCAGCTTAAATGACCTTAAAGCAGATAATGTGGGTCTGGGGCACAAAGCATCTGTTGTAGAGCTGAAATGACCGTTTCCTTCCAAAAACCAAGAGGAAAAGCATGATAGTCCAGCAGGAATCTTTCTTTTTCAGTTCAGACACCCAAGGTATTAATTACTGAAGTCGTGCAGCTCTGCTGATACCTTACAGACCCTTTCTACCTGAGGGTGATGCTGAGCAGCGCTTCAGCAAAACCTCTACCATCAGACATGGAAAAGAACAGCAGTTCTTCAGGCCTTCAGCACAAGCACTGCAACAGCAGCCCTCTCTCTCCCCTCTGAGCAGGGAAGGCAGTATTTAACCAGGGCAGCTCGGCTGTGGCTACCCTGATGGGTCACAGCTTGCCTCCGTCTCAAATACTTTTGTTGATGTTTGAGTTTCCCTGCTGCACCAGGAGGGTCTCACTTGCTTTCTGCAAGTGGAGAAGCAACCACATGATCTGCAAGGGCCTAAAACTCAGCAGCAGTTTTACTGGAGCAGGACACAACACTGTCCCAACAGCTCCAACACTCAGCGTGGAGTTGAGTGCTGCAGCCAGCAGCTCTACTCACCTGCCACTGCCTCTCTTAAGACGGACACTAAGCCAAGCCCCAGGTTTTGCTGCCTTCAAACAGCTCCATGTAAATCCCTCTGATGATGTAAACCTCTCACGGGAGATTAAGAAAGGCTAAATGTAGCCTGACAAGGGTGCGGAGCAATGAGTTTCCAGCCTACTACACTGGTTTTCATAGAGTCATAGAATGGCTCTGGTTGGAAGAGATCGTAGAGATCATCTACTCCAACCTCCCTGCCATCAGCAGGGATACTTCTCAACTAGACTTGATTGCATAGCAGCATTATGGATGGGAAGGGACCTCGAAAGATCATCCAGTCCAATCCCCCTGCCACAGCAGGATCACCCAGACCGTCACACAGGAACACAGCCAGGCAGGGCTGGAACGTCTCCAGAGAAGGAGACTCCACAGTTCCCCTGGGCAGCCTGGTCCAGTGCTCTGGTGCCTTCCCTGGGAAGAAGGTCCTGCTGATATTGATAGGGAACCTCCTCTNCCCCCTCCCCCAGGATGCTGGGCCACCAGAGCACATTGCTGGCTCAGAGTCACCCTGCTGGCCACTCGGACCCCCACGTCCCTTTCTCCTTCCCTGCTCTCCAGCAGGTCAGTCCCCACCCTCTCCTGGTCCCTGGGGTTGTTCTTGCCCAGACGCCAGACTCCACGAGCATCTCATGCTCTCAACACAAGACAGCCACTTGCCTGTTGGGGATGTAGGTGTTTTAATTCATTTTAAAAATCATCGACACGTAAGGAGAGCTGTCTCAGGTTTCCTTATATTTTGCGTTACATCTGATTACAGGGGAATAATCTGCATAGTGACCCCACCATTTCTGGTTTCTTCTGCTTTATTTTCGCTTGTCTCTGTGGAAATACCGGTTGCGGGTAGCAATGTGACACCTCGACGACGATCACGACACGTGCAGGATGCCCAGCCAGAAGCAGTTCTCAGTTGACTTGCAGTAGCGCGGCACTTGATAATTTTATTTATCGATATTCTATTCTTTAGTTTCTTAAAGTTTACTTCAGATGTGGCTTGAGAAGCAGAAAACAACCCAACCTTTCTTCACTCAGCCTCAAGGGTGGGCTCAGCTCTCTCTTCAGCTGCCCTGTGAGCTGCTCCGCTAAAGATACTCTGGTTTACACCAGCTTGACCTTCTGCTTTGTTCTCTTTCAAATCACCCCCGTGCAGCCTTCGTGCTGCCCGTCCCACGAGTGCAAGCATCAGGAGTGTGGTTGGAGCCTCCTTCATTCGATGACTTTAATACAGCCTGTGCAACGGCTTGATGCTCCAGCACTGCTTCCTGCGCAAACATGAGCAGAGAGGGCTGAACCCTACCCAGAGCAGCACGATGGGGAGGGAGAACTCCCCTACGAGGGAAGGGAGAGAACTAAAAATAAAATAAAGAGAAAAGCTGATTTTGCCTCCAGTGTCAACCTCTGACGTGGGGGTTGTTTCCAGCTGATCCACCCAGCTGCTGAAGAAGGTATTCACAGCACCTACTGCCACGCACAAACCCAGCTCGGAGCTGTGCTGCGCGGACAAGGGCTCTGCACAGACTCCGTGCCTCCAGCAAATGGCTAGGTGGTGTGAATACCGTCTCTCGCTCCTCCTATTTCTTCTTCACCCTCAGGAAAAAGTGCTTTTGCATTTTCTACCTGAAAAGTGCTTGGGCTGCTCTCTCCTGGCCCCTATCCCATGTGTTTGTACTGAGATCTGTCCCGAGGAATTTGCACTTGGTTGGCTGTCAGCTTGTGGTGGATGTGGTAAACACAGAGGGTTATCACGATCACCAACCCCAGGATCAGGCCCAAAATCAGGGGCAGGGTTTCTTCTAACTGCTCCCTTTGGTCCACTGGGCACTTGTGTTCTGCAAAGAAAGAGAGAAAGAGAAGTTCAAAAGCAATGCAAACCTGAGCTCCTGCTGCAGCCGTCATGGAAATAGTAGGGATCAGAAGGGACCTGGAAAGATCATCCAGTCCAATCCCCCTGCCACAGCAGGATCACCCAGACCAGGTCACACAGGAACACAGCCAGGCGGGGCTGGAACGTCTGCAGAGAAGGAGACTCCACAACCCCCCTGGGCAGCCTGGTCCAGTGCTCCAGGACCCTCCCTGGGAAGAAGGTCCTGCTGATATTGATAGGGAACCTCCTCTGTTCCAGCTGGCATCCAGTGCCCCTTGTCCTGTCCCCAGATGACACTAAGAAGAGCCTGGCTCCAGTCACTAGACCTGACCAGAGTCCTAGCTCCCAAAACCAGCAACCACCACCCAAGCCCCAGGGATGAAGTCACTTGCTCTGGAGGAAGGTGCAGTCAGTCACAACACTGCGTTTGGAGGGAAGGATGGATACCCTGCATCCTGAAGTGCTTCAACGTGTGGCCAGCAGAGCAAGAGAGGTGATTGTGCCCATCTACTCTGCCCTGCTGAGACCTCACCTGTAATACTGTGTCCAGCTCTGAAGCCTCCAATACAAGAAGGATGGGGAGCTGTTGGAGTGTGGCCAGAGGAGGTCATGAAAACGCTCAGGGGGCTGGAGCACCTCTCTCATGAAGAACAGGCTGAGAGTTGGGGTTGTTCAGCCTGAAGAGAAAGAGACTCTAGGGGGAGCTTGTAGTGACCTTCCAGTCCCTTTCAAGGACCTATAAGGCAGCTGGGGAAGAACTGTTCACAAGGGAAGGGAATGACAGGATGATGGGGAATGGTTTTCAGCTGGAAAAGGGCAGATTGAGGCTGGCCATGAGGAAAAAGTTCTTTACTCTGAGGGTGCTGGATCACTGGAACAGGGGGCCTAGAGAGGCGGTGGAGGTCCCATCCTTGGAGACAGTCAAGGTCAGGCTGGATGGGGCTCTGAGCAACCTGTTCCAGTTAGAGATGGCCCTGCTTGTTGTAGAGGGGTTGGACTCAGTGACCTGTGGAGGTCCCTTCCAACCCACTACATTCTAGGATTCAGTTAGATCATGGAGATAGGCATCAAACCAGATGACACAAGGAGACAACCACCCTCGTGCCCATGAGCTCCTCTTCAGCCCATCAGTACAGCAACAGCTTCGCGGGACGGAGAGAACACAAGCACACATTTCCTGGCTGTGGCTGAAGAGCTGCCCTGAGTTAGAGAGTCTCTATATAGAGGAGACCTCAACACGAGTGAGGCTTTAACCCTGCACCAGGCTTAACACTTCTCATCATTAAAAGGCTTTTCCTCTGTGTCTGCGAGTTGATAGAGCTCTAACAGCACCTCTCCTCCAACTCTGGGAGCTACTGCAGCTTGAAGGACAGGACCATGATTTACTCTTCTCCCCATGGGGCTGCTGGCCAGGCAGAGCCAGCCCTGCCAACACAACGCTGGGAGATCAAAAGGAAGATCAATGCCAACTCTGGGACAGAAAAACCCCAGGCACAGGAGGGACAGTGCTCCGGTCCCCAGACCATCATCCTCGCAGTCCTAGCATCGTGCTGAAAGCAATGAACACAGCAGTTATAAAGGGTAAAAGGCTGCCCGTTCCATGAGCACAAAGGGCACCGGCAGTGCCCTCCACCACTACAACCCCTCCAGATGGGTTCCCCGGGCAGCTGATGGTGAGACACAGAGCTCTGCAGTAACGACAAACGCTCTGCAAAGAGCACAAAGAACCCAGAGTCACCCCCTGCCCCCCCACGGCCCAGGCAAGAGGTGACAGCAGGTGGGTTTCTCCAGTGATGCCAGCACCTCTGGCCACTCCATTGCCATCCTGGCCACACTGGGCTGTCGGGAGTATCAGCAGGAGATGTTTGGGGGTGGAAATGGAGTGAAAAAAAAGCTAAAGTGAAATGTTGTCTACAAAAAACCCCAAACCCAAGTCCTTTTCGATTCCAGTTGCTCAGTGTTTCGCCAGAGCAGTGATTAATCACCAGGACTGGGTTACAGGCAATTCAGCAACTGCTGCAATGCAGGGGTTTTGTTTGTTTGCGTTAAGGAGAAAGGAGTGGGGAGGAGGAAGACCCTGATTATTTAGCTCCCTACTTTTGGGCTGTCAGAGCTCTGTGGAAGCCTCCCCAGTTTAGGATGCTGAGGCTTCACTGGCCTTACAGCGATGCGGGTTGGTATCCCCAGACCTGGCTGAGGGAAAAGCCAGGCACAGGGCAGGGCCACAGGGTGCTCTGATGGGACCAAGCATCACCTCTCCGTGCTGGAGGAGGTCCTGGGCCATCAGCACATGGCAGTGGGCTAGGGTGTGCTGATGTGCCGATGGGCAGATGTTTAGTGCAGCCACTGCTGTCTCTTCCTTCAGGCTTTTGTTTCTGCTCAGAGAGCGGTTTAACCCATCCCTGCAGAGAAACTGAAGCTGTGAACCCTGCCAGGGACAGTCACTGCAATCCCACCCAGCAGCTCCGTCCCTGCGCCTCTCCTTCAACCTGACCGATGCTGCTTTTGCTGGAGAAGAGGGTGACTGAGGGATGGGGGGGCAGCACCCCTGCAGAAGGGAGCAGAGCTAACAGCAGTGCTGCAACACAGAGGACTAACCCGACTGTACTACACCAGCTCGCAGCAGCTGAATTCTCAGCTCTGGCCACAGCAAGCTCGTTGCACGCTGGAGGACATGGCCCAAACCCAAGCGTCCAGAGAAAGCCCCAGAGGTAGTTCCCGTGTCTGAGCCACCCCGCAGAGACATGCCAATTCTCACACGAAGGCAAGGACAGGGAGCTCTGTGTGCTGGCACCTTCCAGAGAGGATTGAAAGAACCAGGAATCCCCAAGGGGATGAAGAACACCACCACAGCAAATTTTACAGCCCCCAGCAGCTCATCCCAAGCCCTGCTCTGCTTCCTCAGGCAGAGTCACTGTTTTCTGGACCCTTCCAGCTCCTCCTCACTGCGTTCTCCCTTGGGAGCAAACTGCCCCAAGTCTGGGGTCTTCAGAGAGCAGAGGAGGAATGGGGATGGAGAGGACCCAGAACGAAGGCACAAAGCTACTTGCAGCAGGTGCTGACTCTCCAGGCACTGCCTGCTAGGATGAGTTTTGTGTTTTAATAGTCACCTTGTGTTAAAAGGCTGGGAATTCTATTTATACTTTTATATAGATACATTAATAATATGATTTTATAGATAATAAGTATGTTTTATATATAAGAAAAATAAATGTGTATATAATATGATAAATATAAAGTAATATAAATATATAAAATAACTATAAATTAGTATTTAGTATAATAAATATAATTAAATATATAATATCATAAACATATATTAATACATTAGTATGGTATTTTATTATTATATATTAATATATTATTTATATATTTATATTGTATATAATATGATAAATATAATTNATATATTTAATACATATACAATTTATTTGTTAATATATATAATATATATTTAGTAGGTATTTTAGAAATTGTAAATACCTATCTGAACTGTATCAAGTAGACTTGCTTTCACGTCTCTAACAGCGTACTTCAACATTCATACAGCATGTTTACCCCCCAAAGCGCTTAAAGAATTGGCCCACAGCAGCACGGGCAGGGAAGTCCCTGGCCTCAGTCGTGCTCCATCAGCACTGGGGAAGCAAGAGAGACGAAGAGGCTGTGGGAAGCTGTGGCAGACAAATTCAGCCTCTCGACACCCCCACCCCACGAGCATATACAGGGCAGGTGTGCTGGCTGACACTGGGAGCTGCTCTGTATTTCAACTCAGGGCCTTTCCATCACCCTCTTTGCTCCAGGGCGCAGGGCTCTCTGCACTTCCCAAATCACCGGGATCTCCCTTCAGCCCAGGAAACCAAACAAGGTCCCCCTGGAAAATTCCACCTGAGAAGTTGAGGTGATGCTGGAAATTTTGCTGCATCCCCAACCTGGTAGGGTCCCCCCTCTTTGCAGGAGAGGCACCGTGCTGAGCACCTCATCCCACCAAACAAAGACCACGGGAGGACACAAAGGAGGCGGTTGGGTGGGTTCCTCGTTGCTCCTTTGTGCTGCGCTGTCTCCGACTCAACGCAGCACCCCAGCGCTCGGGCTGCTGCTGTTTCTATGGTGAACGCTCCTCCAGTTGCAGTCCTAGGCTACAGAAACACCCAACGGACCCATTTCCTTGCCCGAGAGCCCTTCTGCAGAGCAAATAGCAGCAGGGCATTAAAATAAAGGCTCAGTGGTCCCCCACAGTCTGAGCACAAGACTGGAACTGCTGCAGAGGCTGTGTGAAGGGATGCTTGGTTGTGTCTGGCATGAGAGGAGGGACTGCGGGGATGGACACTCACAATGAGCATAAAAAAAGATGAAAAGTCCAAAAAAAGAGTGTGCTCTTTAAAATGTGGCCACGCTCCTTGCAAAGTGAAGCTAAGCGGTGCCAAGGACCCTGAAGAAAGTGTAGCCCTTGTTTGGGGCGGCCTGGGAGGAGATGAGAGCTGCAGCAGGATCCTGGTCCCAAGTCTCAAGCTCTGTGTCCCTTTTCTGTCAGTGCTTTGTATTACTGGATTAAAATCAAAAGAGCTGCTGGTGTCTGTGGGGCTGTTTCTCTCAGCTCCAGGCTCTCCTTGGACTTTCTCCACCCAGATTTCTTTTGACTACTTTTTAAGGTGAAATACACAGACACACACACAGACACACACAGACACACACACACAGACACAGAGACACACA
>VZRI01013052.1:35176-64516 GCA_013397515.1 Upupa epops
GCGCCCGGTCCCCCACTCACATCCACGTAGTTACTGGCCCACACGTCGTAGGGGACGATGAACTTGGCGGCGAATTCAGCCATGAGACAGGTCGTCCGGTTTTCCCGCACCACGAAAATGTCCTTTTCGGGGTTAGGAGAGAGCCCTGAGAGATTCTCAACTTCTTGCTCGGCAACCAGGCGAGCCGCGGTGTCTGCAGAGAGAGAGGCGCTGAGCCAGAGCCCTGGGGCAACCCCTCTCCCAGCCCCCGAGACCACTGGAGGAACCCCCCTGTCGCGATAGAGCTCGCAGGGAGCGGAGGCAGCCGGTGGCGGTGGAGCAGGAGGGATGCTCCAGCAGCGCCGACTCTGCCTCGGTGCCAGCGGCTGCCTCATCACGACCGGGCTCCGTGTGGCGACTCGCCACCCTGGTACTCACGCAAAAGAAAGAGCAGCCCCGGGAGATGACCCCCGGCCATCCTCTTCTTCTTCCCTGCTCAGTCCGGCAGCTCCGGAAAGGTCCGCTCCGGAGAAAACAAAGAGAAAAGAAAGAATTAAAGGGGGGAAAAAAAGTAAAAATATTAAAAAAACCAAACAAACAAACAAAAAATCCCCCCCAAAGCCTAAAGAGGAGGAAAACCCCCCCGAAACGCCTCCCTTCTGAGTAGCTGCTGCAAAAGCCCTCTGCTGCGGAGGGCCGGGAAACAGCGTGTGGGTGTGCGGGGAGGAGGGGAAGGAGGAGGAGGAGGGAGGAGATGCCGGCGGAGCTGATAGAAGCGCCCACGCCGAGGGACGGCGCGTACGTGGAACAGGGCGGGGAGGAGGGAATCCCCCTCCTCNAGCGCCCACGCCGAGGGACGGCGCGTACGTGGAACAGGGCGGTGAGGAGGGAATCCCCCTCCTCCCTCCGGCTCTGGAGGGGACCCCGTCGACCCCTGCTGATGGGTTCTCTTTGATCCCGCCCGGGGAGACCCCAGGACACCCCGACGTGCTTGTCCTGGGCAGGGCAGAGCAGGGCAGGGGATGGGAGCGGGAGGGCAGCCCCCGGGGTGAGCCCGACAGCGGCTCGGGGTGTTCCCGGGGTCCTGCCACACCACCTCACTGCGGAGGGGGGGCTGCTGCCGCCGCCGCAGAGGCAACAGAGCCGTTAAACCGGGCCGCAGAGGTGGAGAGAAATGGGATCCAGTCCAGCGCCGCTGCTCACCGAGCGTCAGTAATCTCGGGTGAGACGAGCAGCTGCTCCGTGAGTTAATTCGGGAAGAAACGTGCTGCTATTTTTGTCTGACTCGGGCAGGCGCAAACCCGCTAGAGCCTTTTGTAAGCGGCCATCGACTCACCTGGGCTCATTCGTGGCAGACACAAACGAGCCCCCCCCTTCCCTGAGCGACAGAAACCGTCCGACAGCATCGGGAAAGTGCAGTCAGACGAGCCGGGTTTATGCGGGATGTTAATGGGGCGGGGGGGTCTGTCTGTGAGACAGAAGAGTTTGCCCCAGTCAGTCTCAGGGAATGGGCGAGAGAAGGGGAGAAGAAAAGCGCTGCCTGGGAGGGTGAGGGATGCTGCTCGCACACTGCCCCGCATCCCCCTACCCCTTCCCGGTGTCCAGGGCTGTCAGGGCCTGAAGCTGGGGCAACAGTCGTCTTTGTTCCCCGTAAAACCGGTGTCTGCGTGCCCTTCCTCTCAAGCTGGAGGGTTACAATGAGCATCACCCCCCCACACCCCCGGCTTGTTGGCTCAGGGGGTCTCCGGGAGGAGCAGGCGGGGAGGTCCCTGCCCGGGGAGGTCCGAGACGGTACCGGGAGGCTCTGCCGGCGGCTAGCGGGACCAAGACGACCGCGTCCCGAGGCAGCCCCGCACCTCACCGACCTTCTCCTTTTCCTTCCACCGGGCGATGCGACGTTAAAACGCTGCTTGTTCCGCCTGTCACGGGAAGTTTTCAGGGTGTTTCGAAGCTCTGCTCCCCGTGCCCCGGTACAAGAAGAGAGCGTTCACCCAGACCCCATTCCCGGAGCCCTACAGCGGAGATCTGTTTTGTGTGGAAACCCCAAGGGGCAGCAGCTATCGGGAGTTCTGCCTATTCACCACCCATCCCTGGCTCGGGAAAAGGAGTCTGCAGGGAACGGGCTGGAGGCAAAGCGCTACCAGGTGAGTCTGGGGCGCCGCAGCTGCCTGCTCTCTGCTGGGGCACTGCTGCAGCGGGGGGGGTGGTTCTGGCTGGGAAGCAGGTTACAGAAATAAAAGCAAACGCTGAAGGAAAACACCGATTGTCGTAGTTCTTCTGTTGAGGATTGCTTTTCCTATCAAATACACTATGCTGACCATTTCCTCTCTCTCCTGACCATTTCCTCTCTCTCCTGACCATTTCCTCTCTCTCCTGTTTGGTGATAGTCATTCCTGCCCCCCAAAACACAGCCAGCTCTCTATCAGTCACGACAGAGGATTAACCTGCAGGTAACAGTTTCAGGGTTAAAAAAGCTAAGTCTTCTGTATGAGTCTGTTGCAGTCAGAGCCCATTTCTGTTATGCTTTTAGTACCTGGCTTCTCCAGGTCTTCACCCATAATCTCAGTATTGAACCAGCTCCTCTTTTCTCCTCTAGCCCTCTATTGGTTTTTCTTGTTTGAGGTGTCCAGGTAGCTTTTAAACGTCCAAATCAACACACGACCCTGAGCGGCTTCCCCTGCACCCCGGCCGTGTAGCAGGGTACCACAGGGAGCAGCTGGGAGAGAGCAGCTGTGTTATAGATGTGTCCAAGCCTGACCCACAACCGCCCGAGCCCCCCGGCAAAGAACAACACTCTCTCAGCACCCGCCAGCTGCGCAGCACAACGAATCCTTCAGCCTCAGTGACAATCCTCGCTGCCAGCCTGCAGAGCCACATCTATCCTGCTCTCCATAGCCAAAATAAGAAAAGGGAAAGACCTAAGGTTTCCTAATACCAGGAAAGCTCCAAAACACAGGCAGGGCAGAAAGGTCTTGCCTGAGGGAGTCAGTGCACATCAGTTGCCCTGGAAAGCTGAATTCCCCACTGTTAGACAGCAGTAACTCTTGCCAGCCTCTCTGCAGGGAGCATGCAGCACGGTGACAGTGGGGCAGGATTTCTCCAGTCCCAGGGAGAGGGATTTCTCCAGCTGAGCAGCTTTGGAATGTCTGCCACTGGCAGCAGGTTTCAAGGCCCATGGGCAATGGAGTCTGCAAGGAAATCAGCCCCTGAGGAGTACTAGGGGTCTCCAGCAATGCAGTCTACACTCCAGTGAGGTAGGGATTAAAGAGACCCCCTCCCACTCGGAAAAAGCCAAGTTAATGGGCAACCCCTCAGATTACTGGGACTGAAAGAAGCTGCCTGGGAGGGTGTCACAACCCTCACCATTACAGCTCTGCTGGATTTATCTGGAGAGATCCAGAGAGGGAGAATCTGCCACTTGTCCTGACGAGATTTGCTGAAATGGAATCCGTCAGCCTGGCAGGGAACGGCATTTTAAACCGCTTTCACTTGGTATCAGTGCTCACATTGATCACCCTGTTTCATCTCAGTGGAAATTCTCACCTCATCATGTTAGCGGCCAAACTTCAAACTAATTGTTGAATCAAATACTACTTCAACAGCTTCCAAAGTTCTCGGCGGACAGAATTCATCATTTAACTTCTAATTACTGTGTTTTATGCTAAATTGTCAATGGATGAAGTGTCTCATGGTTCCAGGACTCAGGCCCAGAGCTGAATCCATCTCTGCAGAGAAGCATGTTTGCTCTCTGACTTGACAAATGTCCTGCTTCTGGCTGAGCAGTGAGCACAGACACAAAGGGATGGCATCTTCTAGCTCCCAAGCTCAGCGTATTCCCTAAAGGACAGGACGTGCATGGAGGAATCAAGACAGGGAGAGGGATGCGAGCTGAACCTCAACCTCCATTTTTAGTGGGATCAGAATGGGAATTCTCAACAAGCATCACAATCCTGAGTAAGGATTTTGTTTAAATCCAGCCTTGAACACTGACCTCAGTCTGGTTTGAGTTCTCTAGGCAGTGGTGCTGTGCTCAGAATAGAATCACAGAATCATCAGGGATTGGAAGGGCCCTCTAAAGACCATCCAGTCCAATCCCCCTGCCACAGCAGGATCACCCAGACCACGTCCAGGCAGGTTTCAAACATCTCCAGAGTAGGAGACTCCACAACCCCCCCGGGAAGACCCCCACAGTGCCTCGTCACCCTCCTTGGGAAGAAGTTACAGCATCACAGAATCAGTCAGGGTTGGAAGGGACCACAGGATCATCCAGTCCCAACCCCCTGATGCTGCCCAATTCTTCCATCACTTAAAGAAATAAGGCTCCCTTGACTGAATGAGCTGTGATAGAAATACCTTGACACTATGCTTATTTTTACAGGAAATACAACTTACTAAAACGTGTGATCAACAACACCACCCCCCGAGAAATCACCGCAGCCAAAACTCAAGGAGTTTGATTTTTGAAGGTTTTTATTAGAGAAGTTGAAAGTTTAATCTCAGGACCGACAATAACATAATTATCTCTCTTCATTTCCTTCGTGGATAGGAATACGTAGAATTTGTTTGTACAAGCATATACAACAGAGAGTCATTGGTGCTTAGTACACTGAAACCAGGAGTCTGATCCGTTCTAAACTACCGGGTTTTTTTCCATGCAGTCATCTCCGAACCGGCAGCATGGAGAAATTCCAAGCGGAAGGCGTACATGCACTGCTCTGCAATATAACTACAGCAAGCTCTGGAAACATGCAAAGAGACACATTACCAAATCGGATTGATATCTAATGGACATAAAAAGGTTATTTTCCTGATATGAAATTCAGAAAATCTGCATAAATACTTCTGTGTAAAATTAAATTAGTTATGTTCTTCTCTTTTACTACAAGTATCAAGAATGCCCACGTTAATTAATATACACACATATATATAGAGAGACCTTGGTGTATGCTGAAAGTCTTCGTAATTCATCAAACAATAGTCTGTGCCAGACACGGATTCAGTATTTACCAGCTAGGAGAATGACTGTGCTCAAACAGTAGGCGATACAGCCTTGGCAGCGTTTGTATCACATGCAAACATACTCTTAGCGTTTCCGCTGACTAACGGGATCACGTGGCAACATTGACGGTGGTTTTCTACGACGTCGTGATTCCAAAGTGTATAAATACTTTTTACATTTTCACAGTAACAAACTCCTCTCTTTTTTTTTTTTCCTTGCCCAAAGCCATTTAAACGACCTTTCGGTTACAACAAACCGGAGTCATCTGGGACCTGCAGCAACAGGATCAAAACACAACTTCTATACAAAGCGATGTAGGACGTAAACTCTTCTTAAAGTGCCTATGTAATTCCTTAGAGCACTGATCAGGTTTGGCACAAACACGCTGCACTTGCCCTCACGCTAACCACACCACTGCAGCGACTTCTACTGGCTTCTCTCAGGACGCGGTGACTATCGACACGGCACTTCACTGCAGAAATACCCTGCCCGGTAGCTCTTGCAGCTGATGAATCGGCTGATAATTTGGTGTACAGTGTACTTTTGAATTTTCAAGTTGATGTTCAGCTGCCTCCTGTGGGCTGCCTGAAAATGACTTGGAGATACAAGTTCAAATTGCCCAAATTCACCCCCTTCCTGCAGTGACTACTACTTAGCAGAAGACCCAGCTGAGTGGGCGCTGGGATATCAGGGGTTGAGCTGTAACTTGTTGGAATCTGGCTGCAGGGGGTTTCTACACAATAGGACACATGAGGACACCAACAGTGAATAACGTGAAGCTCGCTTTTGTTGCCATTTGAGATGATGTTGAAGGTATCTGTCATGGTTTGAGGCTCTGATTGTATAATTCTGGTGCAGGCGAGCTGCTCGCTGAGATACAGGAAAGAATACGGGGCTGGGGGTTTAACAAGTGCCTTCAGCTTCCGATCAGTGTTTTTCTCAACAAAGGAAATTCAGTGCCCAGTGTTCAAAAAACAAGTAATGCAAACATTAAGACTTGGTGGTCTGTAGCTACATTTTTATATATTAAAATCAAAAAACACACTACCCCCCCTCCAAAAAAAAACCCCAAAGGAAAAGAACCCATCCCACTTTTCAACCTCGGCAGGATGATTTTGAGTTTTGCTCTCGTTTTTAAGGATGCTGTGTTCTCTGACTTCAATTTGCTTGTTGAGGCTTTAGACCACTGTTGCTGGCCTGCGATCCATCTCTGCTTCCAGCTTCACCATCTGCTGCATCTCCTTCGCCTGCAATCCAGAATAAGCGCGTGAAGCGTTGCGTTAGACCTTTGGTCAAGATGGAGCACGTGTTTCATACTACAGTGTCTGAGTGAAATACAGACAAAACACACTGAACATCTATGCAGTAACACCGTGCTTAACTGCCCCCTTCCCACTGTCACTCTGTTTCCAAAATCAGATGCAACTCTTAGGTCTACAAATGGGCAATGGTTTTGATCCCGTTTCAAGGCTCGTGTGCTCCCTTTCTGAAGAAGCCTACAGTAAAATGCAGACTCTCTAAGTGAGGGCAAGGAAACCAGGCAGATGCTGATGTGACTGTCTGTCCTGATAGGAAAGGTCTTTGGGGATGATCGCTGCTGTTGGGCAGGTACTGAGTGTCACTGCCTGAGACGTTCAGAGTTCAGCTGTGATCTGGACTTGATTCTTTTATAAAGACAAAGGCTGACAAGAAGCCATCAGTGTTAGATCTTTCTTGCAGCAGACAAAGTCTAGTTTAAGTAATAATTTTTAAAATAACAATTAAACAGCCCCCCTCCCCAATTCCATCTGGCCTGGAGATCCTTGTAATTACAGATGTTTTGTTTTTCACTGTCAGATCTGCTCCATCTCCATGGGATCACACACGCTGAATCTACCTGAAAGCACTGTGCAGAACACAGCTAGGGATGCATGCCAGGTCCTGCTATCCCCATCCCCAGATGCCTTTTAGGGAGGGGCATGCCCTAGAGAGAGCTGTTTTAGTCCCCTTCCTCTTCATCCACTTCTCTCTCGCACAGCTGCACACACACACTCTTACTCCTGGGGCTCTGTTACAGATCAGAAGTTGTGCTTGGGTTTGAAATCTCAGTTTAAAAGAACTGGGAGCCAGTGTCCATTTTCTCTGAGGACTCTCAATCTGGAAAGTTACTTGAATTCACAACCCAATGGACTCTGAGTAAGGTGACCCAGAGGGCAAGCTAAACCAGCTACCTTCACAATCGAGCTCCCCAGGACTCGGATGGGTTTCTTAGGTGTCACTGGTCTGTGCCCATCACACAGGGAAAGTTACTGGCCTTGATTTACACTGCGTTTCCTCTCAGTCCCAATTGTTGCTCAGACAGGGAACTTTGCTATGTAAGGAGTCCCCTCCTGTGGGTGTGCAAACACTGCTGCACCACAAGCTGCTACGTAAGGAGTCCCTTTTCTGGGTGTGCAAGCACCTATTTGCATATGCAAAAACGGGCTGACTAGACCTTAAAGCATGAGATGCACAACTACTTGTTTGCAAGGCAAAGGTGGGTTTGTGTAGATGTGATATATCAGCTTCCTTGTGAATTCTAGCCCCGTACTTCCACAATCATCATCATCTTGGGGAAAACTACCTAATTACGATAGTAGCAAAGCAACTGTCATAAGTATGATTAAAAATTAATCAATGCTTTCCATTTAAATGAGTCAAAAGCTTGAAAGTAATGAAGAAATAATTTTAACATGAAAATATGGAAACAGAATAAATAAATCAATATGTACAACCTCTTCTGAAATGTTGGTTCAATTTAGCTTCTGCGTGAAATGAAATTCCAGATAAAAGGAAACGCTGTCCTTGGACTCACGCCTTTCACGTTTCAGGCTCGTGACTTAACTACTGGCACGGGATGTCCTATCAATATTCTGCACGCCAATGTATGGCAAATGGAATCGTTTGAGAGACAATTTGTCTTCAAAGAACACATCGGCACAGGGCCAGGGTGCCTGTTTCTGCTAGTCTGAGGCTAGTTCATACAGTGCATTTGGACGATGAGCCTTCTGGAAGGTGGTGTTCAAGCTACAGTGAATTCATGGAGTGGCAGCTAATGGACTCTGCTTTCAACATGCTTGCTCACTCATGAGATCCAAGGCTGAGAACCATATGCAGTAAAGTCAGAATAAAAATGAATGCTCTTTTACCTCATTATCCATCCATCCATCTATCTATCTATCTATCTATCTATCTATCTATCTATCTATCTATCTATCTATCTATCGTTCTATCGTTCTATCGTTCTATCTATCTAATCTATCTATCTAATCTATCTATCTAATCGATCTATCGTTCTATCTATCTATCTAATCTATCTATCTATCTGTCTGTCTGTCTATAAATAAAGTTTGTTAAAGTTTGTGGTCAGACTTAGCGATGCAAGAAGTTATCAATTCAAGAAAGCAATTCAGATCAGGCACCCTGCAACTGGATTTTCAAACCTAATGCAGCTACTTCCCTCAGTAAGACAGGGGTTAATAAAGCTTTCTCATCACAGCTCTTTAGAAAGCCACAGCAGCGTGGCCACGTGGTTCAGTTTAATTGCCGTACCTTGTCATGTGCTGGGTTTTGAAGCACTAGAAACTTCTTTTCTTTAGGTTCTGAAGAGCTATTTCTAGTCTAGAGTTTGCTATTCTTAGCAGGGAATTAATTATTCCATTACCATCCTAACAGATGTGGATACCCTCTGTCTGACTATCAGCATTAGCGGTTAATCACACAATGTTAACACTGAAACAGTTTTCTTAGACCAACAGGCACCTCTCACAGACACAATTTAGAACTCTAAGCGCTCCATCTTCCAGCAACGACAGCTAATATATAACACAGATTAATCTCTAAGTATTTCCTCTGTGCATCACTGTTCATCTGCATCTGAAGTGGAGATCCTAAAGAACAAAACACCCTCAGGCTCAACTATCTGTGGGCAAGCGAGATTAATATCGGGTTCGCTATGTCAACGCTACTTCCCAACGAGGATGGCTCCGATGATAATGATTTAATTTAGAAAGAAAGCACACTGAAATAATAGTTTGCTTATTTATATATCCATCCTACCTTGTGTTTGAGACACTGCATGACAGGATTTCAAAAGCTGTTTGTACAAAAATAATAATGTCAAAATTGAGTAATACAACAAGAAGCAAATTAAATGAATGAAAACTGAAGTGAATTGAAAAATCAATGCAAGAAGAAACCATACATAAATTAAAACAAATTTAAATCCGTAACACTTTGTACTGAAAGTTCTTTCCACCCACAAATCCACTTCTTGATGCTGTGTATTTGCATGAACATCTCCTGTTGTTTGATCGGGAGGGGGGAAATGTTGGGAAATTCTCACGGAGGAAACACCACCTTCTTTTGATCCAGCTAGGCATTCACCAGTGTGGAACACAATGGAGCCAGACCCAGTCAGGGGTTTGGACTGGGGCACTTTTGGGTCTAAAAGGACCAAAGCAGTGGCTATGTGTGGGCTACGAGTGGGTTAGAAAGCTGTTCAGGGCTACTTTCGTGGTGGAGGTCACTACAAGCCCGTACCACAGCGATAACCAGCACTGCTCCATTTAATCACTGATGCTGACTTCACTTCTGCATTGAAAATGAACAAGATCAGGTAGGCTGTTCCATCTCCCAGCAGCAGAAGCTGCAACCCCAGGTGAGGGAAGTATCAAGCTGCTGAAAGAGGTGACTCCTTTAATGATCCACTCTTATTCCCCAGCAGTCTCCCTCCCTCCCAGTGTGTTTATCACACTGTGGTCTAAAACACAACTATAATAATTCCCTTTCAGTCCTTACGCTCTTAAAAAGTGGATCCAAAGCCCTCTGAGCCAATGGGAAGGAACTAGTGATAACACCTAACTCTGGATCAAGCCCATCTTTTACTGCTAACCAGCACAGTTTACCAGGAGTTCTCGGTCATGCTCGCTACGGTGACACTACAGATCCCCTGTAGCACAACTGTCCCCCTAGGTACCATCTCTGCTGCCTTTAATTATGTGCAGGAAACACTCAGGAGCAGCTGAATACATGCTGGAGGTCAGAGATGGCACCTACCAAATTCCTGTGAAGAACAGGCTAGGAATTTTAATTGCTGTCCAGACAGGAGGTGGGAAGTGATTGCAAGACAGAGCCAGGGTGGCTGGGGCTTAGTGGTAGCATCTGCCTGTGATCCTAGATGTTAACCAGGCTGCAGAGCCTTCTGGACAGCAGAAATACTGGATTTGCAGGTACTCTTCCCTCCCCCTTTGCCAAATGGCTTTCATTCAGACTGTGATGTCTGCTAGAGGGTTCAATAAACAAAGAAGTAAGGTTTAACCACTGAAAGTGATGGAGACTAGGTGCACTCCTTCCTTCTCATCTCACCAATGGCTGGGTATACTCCCTGTGCAGTTTACATCTGTGTAAGTGCAGCACTACAAGCCCATGCAGTTAGTACAGCTTTGCTGGCTGAATCATTCGGGTAGGGAACTGCTCAGAACATAGGGTTACTTCTATCAGAGATGAGATTAGAATTTCCCTTTCCTTACCAAGTAGTTTTTCAATTAAGAAAAAGAAATGAGCTTATAAAGTAGCAGAAAATAAGGTGTTTTAATTAGGGAAGGGGGTACTAGTACAGATAAAACTCCCTGTGCTGTGGAAACATCTTTAGAATTCAGTCCCAACTAACTGCCTCCTAAGAGCTCAGAGATGCTCTGTGTACATATTTCAACTCTATTTTCCAGCACTAGAAATGTGAGATCCAAAATGAACAGAATAGATTTGCCCTTGGTTCTTTTGGGGAGTAATTAAAACGGATGTACTGGGCCTTTTGTGACTGTCATATCTAGCTAACGAGTATCACTGTGGCTGAAAGGACAGACTGGCTATGCAGTGTAGTTTACACATGCTTATCTGAAACGAATCTGGTGATGCATCATTACTGAAGTCACCTCACCTCTCCACCTCAACTGCCTAGGTAGGTGAATAACCATGAGCAAGGTCATTTTCCCAAGTTCAGCACTGACTTACACCCTACTCAGCCCAATTCTGGTTACCTTTCTCACTAACTTCTTTGCTTTTAAGCCTTTATAATATGATACCTGCTCATTCTGCTTCTCCAAGACTTCTAAATGCTCAAGTTGAACTTTTTTCAACTGATCCATTTCCTTTGACTGCTTCATTGCCAGCTGTAAGCAAGAGAAAATCATTGGGGGGGGAAAGGTAACCCATTGTTAACAGACACAACGAAAATGTACTTCAAACACAGGCACTCTGTCCTGCCCCATATGGATGGCAGAAACCACCACAGGAGACCGTTACACCACCCAATCTTAAGAAGAGCTATTAATGTGATAACATACTTTTATATCTCATATATGCATTACACACTAGTAGCAAATTCAAAGTAGTAATTTTCTTAATTTAAAATAACTCCCTCTTACAGACGTCTGATCATTTACACAAAGCGAGGACAACCAGCTTTTTGTTTATTACAGCTACATTCTCAACACGGAGAGAAATGAAAAGGAAGAGCCAGAAATAGTGCCCTGTGACTGTAGCAAGGTTATAGTTACCCTTTTTCTCTCTTCCAGGAACTTTTTTGTGTTGCTGCTGTTCAGTTCTCTGACTCTCCTGAAAAGAGGCAAATGTGATCCATGAGGCTCATTGGAAAAGACAGAAGACCAAATGCTACAGCAGAGAGAATCATGAACTCGTAAATCTATTTGTCTTCTCATTATCTCTACCACGTGGGATTAATGACCAACTGTACTCTCCTCTGGCTCTGTATCTTTACACTTAAAGGCACCCAAGCGCATT
Source organism: Upupa epops (assembly GCA_013397515.1). Lineage (NCBI taxonomy): Eukaryota > Metazoa > Chordata > Aves > Bucerotiformes > Upupidae > Upupa > Upupa epops. The sequence goes on from VZRI01013052.1 coordinate 46,974, forward strand.
GATGGCGTGATTAAAACTTGGGGAATAAAAAGCCTTTCCTCATCAGGGAGCTGTTCTACTTCCTTCATCATCTTCATTGCTCTACGCTGGACACCTTCAAGCAGCTCTGTGTCCTGGAACTGAGGGGTCCAGAATGTTTCGTACATGTCTGTATGACTTACTGCCCCCTGCTCTTCACTGATTTTGGTATAAAAAAGTGGCAATGGAAAACTTAGCCGATGATTGTAAGCAAAACTACAGGTTACCAAGGCTGTAAGGTTCCTAAAGATGTTGTTTAAGCAAAAAGAGAAGCATGCAATTCATATTTACATAGAATTTTGCAAAACATCTCTTCACAGAACCGTTAAGGTTGGAAGAGACCTCCAAGTCTGTAAAGTCCACCTATCAATCCAATGCCACCAATCTTGCTAAGGTTTCTGTAGTGAAATACTCCAAAAATGGTTCAAAGAGCTGAATCAGACTCCTTGCAAAGAAAACTAGAACAGCATTCAGCCTGTTTTCATATCTGATTGATCTTGGAGTCGTTATGAAAGGTCTCTGACCACTCATCTTCCTGATGAGTGAAAACTGTGCACCACCACTCCAGGGACTTCGTTCACTGGGAACAAATTCAAGCCTTTCAACCAAAATAGCCCAGTGCTGAGCAGGGAATGTAAAAGTGCAAAGAATGAGCCAGATGGCAAGCTCGAAGTGAAAGGGAAACCCTGAAGGCTTACGAGACATCGTCAAGTGCACTCCACTTTTATCTGTTTATTTGGAAACTTTTAGGATAAATAGAAGAAACTTAAAATAGCTACAGCTTGTACTGGCAAGCGTCTCTCTAGTCTCTCATGTCAATCAAGGCTGTCATCCCCAAATGTGCTGTGAACAAGTCACTTCTGCACGAGCATCAGTGCCCTTGCTGCTGAACCCAGATGTTGGCTATGTCCTCCATGCCAGTATGGAACAGGAGACTGAGCTGCAGTTTGGTTCAGGAGTGGAGAAGCAACTACTCTGCTGTTGTGGAGTACATTTGATTCTTCACTCCCACCTTTCATCACTCTCTCTGCCTGTTACCATCACTTTTACCACCTTTTCCTTCTCTTCCACCTGTTCAGCAGATGAGGGAGATAACCTTTCACTGGCAGCATATTCTGTGCTTTTAGTGATGCTGCCTCTCCAGTTAGAATAACTCCAACTAGAAACAACTCTCAGACTCCCTTGTCAGCACAGACCTGGCAACAGCAGAAGCATGCAGTGCATTTAAAGCACAAGGATTAAACAGTGTGACTGACCCTACACCAGTCAGCCAGCTGTTTTGATTTCCCTGATCAGGGCATTGTGTTTATTAACAGAGTGAATATGAGAAAAGCAATAATTGCCCTGAAATAATAATCTAAAAACACACTCAGCACAACCATCAGGCATGGTTTCCATGCATAAAAGCATGGTTTTAATAGAGTTAACCCAAGAGTTGTGATCTAGATGTCAGGTGTTTAGGTTTACTTGGTTTTAGGTTGGACAGGATGATCTTTAAGGTCTTTTCCAGCCTCATCAGTACTGTGATACTGTGAGTTGCCCTGTTGGCTTTCAACACCATTTGTACCCTCTGGAAAAAGGACAATCTGATACTTACCTCTCTCTTTCAGCTTTATTTTTGATAGATTTGTCTTGGCTTATGGCTTTGCTGTTCTCCATGGAGATTTTAGCCTGGTTGGCCCGCATTTCCTTGCTTTCCCTAGGCAAAACCAAAGAACAGCATTAGGACCTAATCTTTTGAGGTCCCTTCCGATCCCTAATGATTCTATTCTATGATTCTTGATATTCCTCTGCTGTGTGGGTAATTCTGTGCCTGAAGCAGTAAGGAAGAGGAAGAACAAACCATATTGAAAGTGCCTGCCTTTGTAGAGAACTTAAACATTCACAAATCTCCATTTACTCCACACAAAGATGAGTTTACAGCATCTTTACACTTAGAGTGTTTTAAATGGGTATAAAAGACTCTCTTTTCTACCTAGTATGTGTTGCCCAAGTATGAGCTACCCCCCAGCCATTCAGAAAATGTAACCTGTCTTTGGAAACTGCCTAAACCCTGCACTCAGAGCACGACAGCAATCAATCTGAACAGGAATAACACTTGCTAGCTGAGGTATAAACTATTAGAAGCCTTCTTTTTGAGACTTCTAATTTGGGCCTCAAGAGAGCCCTGTGGTTTAGAACATAGTGAGATTTGTGTTTGACTTCTTGTTCTGGCCCCAGGAGCCCTGGGGCTTTTTGTATGGAATAAGACTGCTTTAACAGAAGGGTGGCCATCCCTGTCCAGGGGTCATGTTCTCTGTGGAGGGTTTCACCCCAGGAGGCAGAAAACCTCTTCTATGTTTCAGTCAGTGTAGTAGAGAAAACAGAAAGGAAGTTAATGAATATCCTGCTGTTTTAAAAAGGAAAAAAAAGAGATCATGATTCTTTCTTGGGAGGAACAGCACAGATGCTGATGGTCATACACAGCTCGTGGACTGTGAGTGCAACGTCGCTCATCACCCTGTGTAAGCCAGCCAAGCTCCAAGAAGCCCATCCCCAAAGGGTGGCTCCTGCTTCCTGCCTGCCTAGACTCCAGCACTTGCAGCTCCTGATTTCAACAGGATTTATATGTGGAAGCTGGGCAGTGAATACAGATCATGATGTCCCCAGGCATCTGAACGTTACCTGTCACATGCTGAGGCAGTAACTCAAGTCTCTGTTTCTGGACACGATCTCAAGGAGAGAACTAAACAATTAGGGTTCTAATTAGCAAGCACACAGAGGAGGAGGTATGAGGCATAGAACAGACTGCTTAATTTAATGAAATGTCACTGAGTTTTAGTTTTCTTCCATCTCTAAAAGACACGAATCCCACAACGAACATTTTCCATAGCTTAAAATTTTTATTACAGCAATGTTGTGCTGGTTTTCTTTCCTCTAGGAGGAAACATTTCCTGAAGAGCTATGAAAAACAGTTGTATCGCAGCAAAAATCAGGCTTATGTTGTGGAAACCACATTTCATTCCACCAGTCCCTTCTCCAAACACGAGATTTTTCTATCCTGAAGTAATTTTCAAGCACCCTATCTCCAGGGCAGTACTGAAACAGTTTGCTTTTATTACTGTGCTCAAGGATATGAAAAAAGTTAAGTGTAGGTGTTCAAACTGCTGTAGCCTGTTTGCATCTGATATCATTTCAAAAGGGAAAGAAGTTAAGAGGATTAGAGGAGGACTGTGCATCACTGATGATTTAAAAATATGGTTTTGGCAATGGATACGGCAGAAAGAGCCAGCACATCTGTCTGCTGCTGTCTCCCTGTTCCGCCAGCTGCAAACCTGCTCCGAGCTGCACTGCTGCTGGGACTTTCTGGGTGCGTTGGGTTTTCACTGCTGCCAGCAAATACAAGATTATTCACAGAAGAAATGAAAATTCTTATCTTCCTTTAAAACAACAACAAAAAGCCCCTGAAGGGACCACTTTGTTTCTGAGCCAGTGCTTTTCTAGGACTCTTTAAGTTCTAGATCAGTTCATTGCCACCCACCCAGCATGGGACTTCCCGTTGAGTCTGAAGTTCAGACTGTGTTCATGAACACCCTCCTGCTGCAACGAGGTGGGGATGCTGGTAGCCAGAGTTAACTGGAAGAAGTAGGTAAGCTAGGATGGTGAAGAAAATCATGAATGCTGAAAAACATGCTCTGTGATCTGGGAGACATAACTGCTCACTGCCTGCTGTATCATCCCAGCTGCTATTTGCACAAACACATCTTTGAAAGGGATACTTAAGCATCTAAGCCTATCCTTTGGAATTTAAATGTATATTCTCCTGATATTGAAGTGAATTAGCATGTTATTTTATGTCACTAGTGCTGTCTGAATGACTGGAAACCTCTTCTATTAAAAACCCCACAGGACTTTTCTCTCTCTCATTGTTTTATCTGCAGCACATGAACACCTGTGAACACCAACCTCAGGTCCCAGATTCCTGAAATGCTGCAAGTTCACTGCATCCCAGCCAGTAAAGCTAACTTGGAATGGGGAGGCAGGGGACACAGAACCCCCAGCGTTCACTAATTCCTAGATTTGTAGTAGTATCTGCTGTCTCCTGCTTATTTTTAGATGAGTGTAAGGCACAAACTGGACATGGTATGTGCATTGCACAGAGAGGGGAAAGTATCACCCCTAGAACAGACAACCGCAGCATTTTATTGCCCTTTCCTACTAGTCCTGTGCCCTCTGTTGGGACAGCTAACTCTCAGCTCACAGAGAAGGAAGCAGCAAGAACAGCTTGCTGAGAACAGGCTCCACCACCCCATGGTGCTCCTAGATTGATCCATTTCTTCCTCTTGGTTACCTGAGTTGTCTCTTGGTTGTCTCTACACTGAGAAACGCTTATGTATTCCTGCAGGCAATACAGGCTCTAAGAACGTTTAACAAATGACTAAGCGTAAAGCCTTTTGGAGGCATTATTATTCACATTTCAGCGTTTCACATTCCAAATCCTTCTGAAATATTCATAGCTTCTGACACAGTCTTAAATTTGTTTGGAAGAGGAAAGTCCCCAGTCCGCACATTTAGGAGTCACACACAAATCCCCAAATAAGCAGAAATGCTGTAAATAGCAATGAGTAACACAGAAAGGATTGTGAAGGTTACTACTGCTGGGAGAGCTGGAAGAAAAGGTTCTCAGTATTTATCAGGATGCAGAGAGTTAGGTCTGGTTCTGGGTAGCTCTGGAAATAGACAATACATGGACTGAACATGAATAAGCGAGCATTAGTCTTTACTAGGAATAAGGGAGCATTTAGAGCAAATGATAGAGGGTTGGTTGAACAATGTAGGAAGACAGAAATTCCAACCTCTCCCAGAAAAACCCTGTGAGAAAAAAGATTTTAATAAAAGAAAATAAAGCCAGACCTGGCGTAGACACAAGAGCTGCCTACTAGGACAGTCTTTAGCAAAGGTAAGAGAATTAAGGAAATATATATATAGAAAAGAACTCAAACCAAGTTTGTGGTTTCTCTGGGCTTATGCAACCAGGTATGGTTTAGAGACACAGTACCAAGGACTGGGTTGAGTCTCCTTCTCTGCAGACGTTCCAGACCTGCCTGGATCTGTTCCTGCATGGCTTGGTCTGGGTGATCCTGCTGTGTCAGCGGGATTGGACTGGATGATCTTTCCAGGTCCCTTTTGATCCCTAAGGATTCTAAGACTGCAACTTCCTCTGGCTAGCATCTTTAGCATGAGGCATCTGTATTCTAATTTAACGACCCACGGACTTCATTTTTGATTGGGTATGTAATGCAGGACAGCTCGGATAGTTGGTTTAACAGAGAGATTAACATAAAAGCCCTCTGCTGGGGCAATTCCCTGTTGGATGGGAAGCTTGCAGGTCCCAGCATGTGTTCTCTTTGATGCAAAGATAAGCTGGCTTTCACTCACAAATCTAAAAAAGTAATTTCAATTTCTTCTTCAAATGTAATGTATTGATTTTTTCCCCTGCTTTTATGTGAAAGATGCTGAAGATAATGACATATGAATTATACATATAAATATATATATACACATATACTGTGCACAGACAAATTCTGCATTCATATGCTTTTAAGTTGCTTTGCATAGTAGATCATAGAGTTAAAAAATGATTCATAGATTCCTAGAATGATTCAGGTGGGAAGGGACCTGAAAGATCATCCAGTTCCAACCCCCCTGCCATCAGCAGGGACACCCCCTACTAGACCAGGGTGCTCAAGGCTCCAGCTTCAAACCATTCCCCCTGCTCCTACCACTCCAAGCCCTAGGAAACAGCCTCTCCCCAGCTTTCCTGTAGCCCCCTTCAGGTACGGGAAGGCCACTAGAAGATGCCCCTGTATTCTCCTCTTCTCCAGGCTGAACAGCCCCAACTCTCTCAGCCTGTCCCAATAGGAGAGGTGCTCCAGCCCTCCACTCATCCTTGCGGCCCTCCGCTGGACACCTTCCAACAGTTCATTATCCTTCCTGTGTTGGGGGCTCCAGAAATGGACGCAATGCTCCAGAGGAATACTTCATACAATCATAAAGGTTGGAGGAGACCTTCAAGATCATTTAGCCCGACCATCGACCCAATACCCATTAAAACCACGCTTCCAAGTGTAAGTTTTAACACCACGTACGATGTATATTTCATTTTACTTAATTTCAAGTGGTCAGGAGAGTTAATTGCAACAAGACATAAGGTTACTCTGCACTCACAGAGATTATAGCAGGATATTGTACAAAGATAGCATGTCAGTCCAGTGTAGCTTATCCTAACGCCCACTGTGTGACATGATCTTACTTGTCATGGATTTGTCATATAATCACCAACGCTGTAAGCACTTGCATTGGCAACTTCAAGTAATCCCAAAGGATATTTCCATATTTGATGCTCCTCAGTTTCTAGCTTCTAAATTGAGCTTCCTGGGTACCACAACTGTTTCATCACTTGTGTTGTCTTTAAAGCTGTTCAGATAGTCTTACACCAGCTAAGAAGCCCATTTCTGCATCTCTCTAAAACTGTACAGCCCAGTATCTCCAGCAACAAAGCAGCTATCGACACAAGAAACAAGAACATCATACAAAGCAGACAAACCAAGCCCTCATTACCAGGCAGTACTGTCCTGCTCACCTGTCATGTGAAAACTTTAGCTGCTGCGTTTGTTGTTCATGAGCGTTAATCAACAGTTTCTTCAGTAGTTCACACTGCTGGTTCAAGTGTAAGTCACGGATCTCTTGCTCTTCGGCACTGTGTGTGTTGATCATCTCAGACCACTCTTTAGTGTGCTGTGCCACAATCTCTTTGACCTGTAGAGGAGTAACAGCAGCTTTGATAGAGGTTCTCAGGTAGGAATAAGGAATGCACTTGGATACAGAGCAACTTGGATTCCTTCCCCAAGAGACAGCGTAGCAAGTACCATCCACGGTGACCATGATGGGAAGGGTCTTTACGTCTGTATTTCAAGCAAATATTTAGCATTGAAAATCACTATAGCACTTATTTTCTTAGTTTAGCTAAAACAGATAACAATGACCGGTTTTGCTGTGCGAGGCATGAATCTGGCACCTTCCTCACAAACTGTAAAAGCCCAGGAAATTGATGCTGCTCTTTCAAGTTTGGAAGAAACTCTTTTAGACACTCAATTGCTCCCATTCTTTCCACCATGTCATTACTGCTGAAAATCATTCATATGCTTCCAAGAAAATCAACTACCACTTGGGTTACAAAAACCTCTCTTTCAGCTGTCGCGCGTGATGAAACAGGCTGTTTGCTTACCTTAGATTTGTGATCCGATGTTAGCGTCTGAATTTTAATTTCCGTTTCTTTCTTCAATTCAAGACAATTACTTCCTCTGAAAAAAGGAAAATTGCAAATGCGTGCCACAAGTTAAACATCTTCCCATTTAGTCAGCTCTTACTAATTAAAATGTTAATCAAAGTTGAAGTGTTGTAGCATATTGGAAGGAAATTATTTCTTCTGGCAATTTATTCACAACTTACAAAATATTGTTGGATTAATGATCATTCAATTCAAACACTACATGATTAATTCTAGATTGGCCCAGCAATTATTCTGTTGCTGAGGATATGTCGAGCATCGACATTTATGGTACTTGGTTCCTTTTCCAGGCTTAAAACACTTTGCCAAGGTAAACCAGCTTCTGCCTGAAAACTTACAGGCATATTCATTGCTTTGCCATGCTTCTGTCTTAAAAGTAATCGCTGCTGCATCTGTTTAGTTTGAAGCAGATAAAGTAAGTCCTTTGAGCAACTCTCTCATGGGGACAATTTGGGCACACAAGACTTGAATGCTGCTCCAAGTACAAGTGCTCCTCTGTGAGAAAACAAGTTAATGCAGACTACCCCAACCCTAGTGGATGAACACAAGCCACTAGATACCATATATGACTTGTAAAGCAACTGATCTTGAAGACAGCCCTCAGTCCTCCAATCAGCTGAATGCAACATGGTCTTTGTGTTTGGGTCAAGTTCAAGAGGTTGAATGCAATTTGCAAAGCTTGTTTAATGCAGGAGGAGCATCTGATTCAAAGGAATGGGCTGGCAAAATGTCTTCAGAGGTCCCATGCAGAAGCTTCAATGCTGATGCTCTCCTGACACAGCTGTGGATGAGGAGATGGCTGATTTTTATGTCTCATCCACAGAATTTTCTTCACTAAGCCAAATAAACTGGGTCACACATTGCATTGGCTGGATGTACAGAACAACTACTCCATTGCAGCTCCAAAAGGAATTTCAGCGACTGTCTCACCCAAGTCAATACATCTTTGAAGGCAGACAAGCTCCATCCATCTTTACCAATCTTCTTGTTCCCATTTCTTACAGTGAAGGGTTCTATACAACGGAACACAAGTTCATACATTGGGAGAAACATTTTTTTGTGCCCACAGTAAGGCAATATGAATGGAGGCTATTTTAATATCACACTAACATCTCTGTGCTGGATGATTCACTGGTGTAAAACGGTGCAACTCCATTGAGTGGATGGAACCACATCCATCACCACCTGACGCTGGTGCTAATAAGAATGGTTGTTGCTTGAGTGTAGTAACATTAATCCATATTTGCTCTAAAAAAGGAGATCTATGAGACTCTTAACAAGTTTAAATCCTATTTTAATATCAAAGTACTGAATCATTGTGGAAAGTAGCAGAAAATGTTATGATCAAACAATACCAGCAAAATAGTAGAGAGGGCCACCAGAAAGGCTAGTCATTTATTTCCTAGTCATAGCAAGGAAGAGTTTGCAGAAATTTCTGACAGTTTGACACTTCAGAAATAATATCGAGACAAAGAGACAGGTCTGACCACTGTTAACTAAGCCTGAAAAAAGCATCAGCTGAAAGCAAGTGTATGTGTGCATGTGGGTAGCTGCGATCAGTGTCTAGATGGTGTATCACTCACGATGAAAGAGACTGCTTCTTAGGTGAATCAAACATATTTTACCCCAAATTAGTCTAATTAGTTCAATCCCTGGACTTGAGAATCCCAGACATCAAAATCACAAGCTCATCCCTTCCCTGTAAATGCAGCCTTCATTACACATCTCAAGGCATCTTCCAGAGAGATTGGAAATCACAAGAGCTGTCCTCAGCTGCAGGGGTGTAACCAAGGTGTTGCAGCTGAGAATACCCAGGGATAGCTCAACCCAATGTCACACAGCCACGCTCAAGCACACAGAGATGCCTAAAATTTCTGGACAGTCCTCATAAATCACAAGGATTTATACTCTCAGCTCTATTTCAGAGTGGGAACATGAGTGTACGTATCCCTCTCTGAGATTTGTAAGCTTCTGAAATGTACAAGAGAACTAGCAGAGGGAGCAAAATCCTGCCCATCTGTCAGTGAATTAGCATGTGATTAAAAAGATTCTACTTTGCTGAACAATATGCAGTTGACATTTGTCATACCACGTGGCAGAAATGGACCGTGAAATGTGGCAAACAAGAGCAGAAGAGAAGGTCTTCTGTCAACATCTATTCAAAATGCCTTTGTTTTCAGGAAGTATCTAACAATTTCAATAATGATGCTTTGAGAACACATTTGACATCATCTTTTAAAACTTATTTTGCTTGCAGCAGTTCCAAAACGATAACCAAGCAAAGGGAGCATGTCCTGTGCTCAGTGAATCCAGGAGTTCTTCTCTTATTCAACAGATCATTTTCATTCAACTCTCAACCAACCTGTTCAGTCTGAAGCGTGTCCTTAAATGGACTGCACAGTTGGGGTGAAGTGCAAGCACTCAATGGGCTGTCAGGGTTGTAAAGACAATCACCCTGAAGGAAGCCTCTAAAACACTCTGACACAGATTAAATGTCTGTGCTGATGCTGGATTGCATTCACCTGTTAATTAGATACCAACAGTTACTGCAACACTGAAGACCCAGCAGATGACCGAGAGCTCTGAAATCCATGGAGTCACGGTGAGGAGTAATGTTTGGCCGTGTATTCAATCTGCCTCTGGAGTAGCCATTTACAACTTGTTAAAATGATAATTCAGAGTGATCACAAAGGCTCTGGCATCCAAGGGAAATAAGTACAAACCCAAAACTATTCTTTTCCTCCCTGGGTTTGCTCTGGATAGCATTATGACCCAGTGCTTTCCACTAGTGACAGCACAGAGACAGCTACTGCCACCATACGTTTCTAAATCACCTTCATTTGCTCTTTTGCCTAGACAGGCAGAGGCACTGGCTTTTCCTCAGGCCAGCAGAACCACTGATTCAAGACTATTCTGATACGACTCTTCTTAAGCAGCAGAGCACAGGGAAGCCTTTTGCTTGCCCACTGATATTTATGGTGTAACTTCACCGTCACTGTAGTCAATCCCCTGAAAGTAACTGTAAGTCCTGCTGTGTCAGTAACGTTCTGCTGGGTTATATTCAAGGGAAACTGAATCAAAGGCACATTAAATTCATCAGCCCTGTAGTTGTTCCCCCTTTGTTTGAAGTAGTAATAATACTCTGGAAGGAACTACTTGGATTACAAGTATTTGGGTGCTTACAGTTCTGCCTTCTTGGACAAAATCCCAAGCCCAGCACAAGCTTTTTAAAGAGTTTCTGATTTTTTAATAAGGAGAATGCTCCTTACCTTGTTTACTTCTGACAGTTCTATTCCTGTTCCATTGCAAGCTATCAATATGCACACTCACAAAGCACAAACAACTGATCAAACAAGAAGCATTTGTACAAGAATCCAGTGCCAGAGAGACTTCTATGGTCAGTAATGAGTGAGTGAGTTGGGTGCCAGCTGTTGTTGCTAAATGACAACAATAAGAAGTTAAGGAGACTGCATCTGGAGTACTGTGTCCAATTCTGGGTCCCTCAGTTCCAGAAGGACTCAGAGCTGCTGAAGGGTGTCCAGCATAGAGCAACGAAGATGATGAAGGAAGGAGAGCAGCTCCCTGATGAGGAAAGGCTGAGGGAGCTGAGTCTCTTGAGCTTGAAGAAGAGGAGGCTGAGGGGGGACCTCATTCATGTCTATAAAGACGTGAAGGGGGGGTGTCAGGAGGATGGAGCCAGGCTCTTCTCAAGGTCATCTGGTGACAGGACAAGGGGCACCGGGTGCCAGCTGGAACAGAGGAGGTTCTATCTAAATATCAGCAGGAACTTCTTCCCAGGGAGAAGTGGGTCATTAGAGCCATAGAGGTCCTTAGTTTGCTCTCTGCTCACAACAGTGCCATTCCCTGGAAATGTGGTGATACCAGACCACAGAAAGAACAATTTGAGGCAACTCCTTCACTCTTCCTTTTACATCTTCTAGCAGAAGACTAGAATAGTGAGTATAACGTGTAAGGCCCATTGCTAGAGCCTTCAAGCTGCTCTGATCCCTTCTGATGTGGGCTGTTGGTTTGAGCTGCAATTCCTTCACCGGAGTGACCCTTTCACGAATATTCTCTCCCAAACCACAAAAGCATAAAATCCATGAAAAAGAACTAGAAGAATATCTTACCCCTTCTTCTTGATTGCCTTCTCTAGCATTTTCTCATACGATCCTTTTTCTTTGTCATACTGTGCCACGATTTTGTCAATCTGTGTGCAGTGCAACTTCTGCATAGCGCTGTGCTCCTGGAAGAGACAGCAGAACCTTCTATTAGGCTGTTGGATTTTTAATGTTTCATTTTCTCACCAATGTAAATGTAAAACTCTCAGTGCACAAACAGCTAACTTTGACAATGGAATTTAATCTGGGTCTGACATTTTCTGACCCAACCTAAATGATTCTGTGATCCGGTATTAAGCTTTTCATAGAATCACAGAGCTATCGAGGCTGCAAAAAGACCTGAGATCACTAAACTAGTACTCTTGACTATTATTTTCTGTACGCCTTATCACGTCTTCTTCCTCTAAAAATACTAATTTAAAGGCTTCTGCAGTCACGTTTACGTGCTGTGGTGCTTTTCACAATCTAGCCCTGAGCGCTCCATCATCTGCCAAGTACTTTGCTAGGGCACACACACACCTTTCAAATTTTGTATTTCGTGTGGGGAACTGAATTCTCTGTTCTAAAGAGGATTTGAAGGAAAACAAATAGGCTCTATCAATACTGAAACATGCCAGCTTCACCAGGGAGCATTTAGGCTGACTAATCAGGTAGGAGAAAAATATGACTGTGAGAAGAATGACAGAAATTCAACAGCAGCAGCCAGGCACAGAAAGCATCTCTCCAACTACCCACTCTCCCCCTACGTGAGCAGAATACATTTATTGCTATTAGAGACTAAGCACAAACATTGAAAAGCGTGAGACATCTGCCCACTTGTGTGACACTCCGCTATAACCTGGGAGAGCACATCACGTAGAGCTACAGTCTCTGCTTTTCCCTCAGGACAACCACGAGTTCAACTTTCTCTATCACAAGCCCACTGTAATCTTTAGCAGACTCCCGTTTCCCTGCTGCTTGCATGCAGTCGTTTCCCAGAATGTATTTTCCAATGCCAACTTTAGATGGAGAACTATAGGACCTTCCTTTTCTTCCCTTACACAGGCTTCTTCACTCTCATCATGGCTAACTAACAGCACAGCTCTGCTGCTCCATCCCAGCTGATAAAATGCACTAAAACCAGTGATGATGAGTACACCAAGCACTTCCCTAAGATCACCTGTGAGCTAATATGGCCAAATTCCTCTGCTCAGATCCTCTTCAAATGCAAGAGGTTGCTCTTAATGGAGCCCTTGCCAAGGCATGCTCTATACTGGCACCTTCTTGTTAGGGCGGACTTGCACTCTGTAGTTAAGACCAGCAGGACAGGCTGGCTCAGATCTAAAACAACAGTGCTTGAGCTAATGCTGAAAGCCCTTCTGAGTGCAGCCTTTTTTAGATAGTAGCTGGAAATCTTTTCCTCAGATAAGAGGAAGCAAGTGCAAGCCTGAACAGATGGATTGATTCTTTTTTTTAACATTAGCAAGTTCCTTCTTGCCTAAAAAACCCATACACTGCTGTGGGTCACATATCCCTGCGGCATACATCACTGGCTGTTTCTTTTCATTTGTAAAAGCTACCACAGCAAGCTGGTGATGTTCAATGAATGAGAAATTAGTGGTTAAAAATAAGAAGCCCCCTGAAAGATCAACCCTATGAAGATTGCAGAATCATAGAATCCTTAGGGATCGGAAGGGAAGTTGAAAGATCATCCAGTCCAATTCCCCTGCCACAGCAGCATCACCTAGAGCAAGTCGCACAGGATGGCATCGAGGCAAGTCGTGAACATCTCCAGAGAAGGAGGCTCCACAACCCCCCTAGACAGCCTGTTCCAATGTATTTTCTTCACTTGTTATGCCTCTTTCTGTACCAAAAGTGATGGTTTTCTAATGTGAAGTGTATTTATGACAGTGCCAGAAGTATTTGGGACATCCCTGCCAACCATCCCAAGCAAACTGCTGACTATAAAGTAATTAACACAGCTGCATGTAAGGAGGAGTAGAGCATTCCGTTTTCCAGTGACACATTCTGCATCCAACCAACCATAGCAACTTCTGTTGAGTCACAGAGTCTACAGGGCAATTTCTCTTCACTATTTCAAGGTTGAGTCTTTACAGCAGCAGTTTCCTGTGGAGGATCACACTCATCTCAGTGAGATCACATGATCAATGCTATGGGATATATTATCTCATCATGGCCCACAGATGATTCACCAGGAACCAGCACAAATCCCTAGGACATCAAGTACAGGGCAAGATCTAACCAACCAGCCTCTCTCCCAAGTTTCTTAGGCCTGCACTGAGCCCCAAAGCAGTTTGATTTTCTGTCATTGCCTTGATGCACACAGAGAAGCTGTGATTTGGTGGTTTTGTGGTTTCTCTAGTGCCAGTCTTCAAATCAGCACCCTCTCCCATCTTCACTGACTTTTTTCCAGGCTGCCTGTCAATAGGTCATGCAAGAGAGAACTGGATACAATCATTGCCTGAAAAATGTGAGCTTAGGATGCTTCTACAGGTCAATAAAATGTGCACAGAAACTCGGCGAGACATGCAAAGCGCAGGGTCTCTACAGTGAACATTTGCTCACCGGAGCATATTTCAGCTCACGTCCTGCACATCTGCATTTCTCAGTGCTCCAACTTTTAGTCCTTTCACTTTTTCCTATGATTTAATTAGGAGCTGTCTGTGCTAGCCTGTGTGTGCTTTTTGTGATCAGACTGTGTTCTCTGCAACGCTCGTAACGTTCATACCTTTGCATGTTTCTTCTTTAAGGCATTCAGCTCTTTCTGCTGTTTCTTTAAATGCTTTATGTAAGCCTATGGAAAGAGAAGCAGGATCAATGTTTTCTGTCAGAATATTGATTCTAACCAGATAAAATCCTGCCTGCTTTAAAACAAGTAGTTAGGAAGACAGCTAGAAAAGCCTGTGTTCACACTCACCTTCATCTGCTTTAAATCTTCTATCTTCACTTGAGGAATGAGGTCTATACCTAGGAAGACATGGATAAAGTTTATTGAGAACTGTACATTCATCTCAGACTGTTAAATTTGGAAATCAACATTTAAGTTGGCAATTAATTAAGCTTTTCGACCACAGGAAAAGAGGATGAGAAAATGGTTAATGAGAAGATTCATCGATACAGAGCTACAATACAGTTCCTTTTCAAACGCACTGCTCAATCCAGCGCCGTGTGAGAAAAGAAATGATTCAATGAGCGTATTGTCATCCCTTAGAGCCCTGGACTGAAGTGTCAAAACACAGCGATCTAAGAATTGAAAAGCAAATGTTAAAACTCCACCACGCAAACATCCACAGCTGGTGCACAGCTGGAGTTTGCTCTGGCATCACTGGGGGAAGGCTTTCTTGCGCACGACAGCGTAAGTGAGAGTCAGTATACTTCTCCCCCTCAATGCAGAACACAAAACCTGTAGGAATGAAAATTTACTGGTAGACTGCATATCAATGCAGGTGAAATTTTAGTCTTGTTTAATTCCAGGCTACAAAAAACAGAAGCAACAGTACAATCCCACAGTAAAGGAGAGTATTAAATGGAGGAGAAACACAACAAGAAGTGAAAATTCTAATGAAAATTCAACATAACAAGGGAATCTACCATAAAGGACTAACTACTAGGTAGATAAAGGACAAATATTTGGATCACCTTAACTGCAGCAATGCAAACAACCCCCAATTTCATTTTGTGTTTATTAATAGATGGTTTGTAAAGTGTTATGATCTTTTAAAAGCACAAAGTATGCTCCATATGTAATCATTACTTACAGAAGAACTCACTCCTACGTGTATATACACTGCAAAGGTACTTAGTTAACTGCTCTTAGTCCTGTCTGCAGACTGGATGATTCTCTCTGCCCTGAAGAGGACTTTATGTCTTTTAATGTGAATTTAGCTGAAAAACAGTCAGATGCTGTAACAGACAAAAAGCAAAGCGGGGGAAGGCAGGCAGCCTCCTTAGGGAACACAAATCTTTTCTTTTCTTAGAAGTGAAAGATGTTGCTCAATTACATGGTATTAACTATAGTCTAGTAAATGAGGCTGGAACAGATTGAGGCACTGACAGAGGCTGAAGTTTTCAAAACCACTGATGACTGTTACTGGAAGTCAGAGAACAACAAACCCCACTATTCCACTCCCTCAGAGACCCTTTCTTGGTGGATATTGATTTCTAATAGCAAGGTGAATTGTTTATTGTAATGATGGCAGAACTGTCCAGACCTCAAAAGATCAGAGAGCTAAATAATACAAAATAGAAAGTCCTGCATGGGATATAAAACCAAAAAAGCTCTATTTTCAGGTGCAAGAACACAGATAAAATGGTTGCAGGCAAGAACATGCAAGTACTGAAACCTCAGTGTAAGAGCAGGGCTGTATCAGACATACTGTGTTCTACCCAAACTTGCCTGGGATTTTATTCTAGAATGCAGACTCCTTTACTTCATTCACCAGGTCGGACTCCATAGCAACCAGGAATTAGTTGCTGACCCCAGGGAATTTCATGCTTAATTAATGCACAGTTAAACGAGTATTTGTGCATCTTGGTGACACCGTATGAAACACCTCACTGCTTAATGTAAAATGGAAACTGGTGTTCTGCACCAGGGATGAACTCTGAGAGAGTTCAGGTGCCTGGCACAATTAGTTTGATTGCCAAAAAGTGGCTCCAGAGAAATGGTATCTTGTTTCTCAAGATTCCTCTTCACATAGAATCATCAGGTATCGGAAGCAACCTCGAAAGATCATCCAGTCCAATCCCCCTGCCACAGCAGCATCACCTAGACCAAGTAGTACAGAAAAACAAAGCCCCCCCAAAGGTCTCACTGAGATGTATGCATTCTGCTCAGGTTTAAGAACAAGAGCAGTCAGTGCTCCTCATTTTCACTCCTACCAGTCACTTTGGGCCAAAGTGGATGAAAGACAGTGAATCAGACTCATTAGTTGTGTCCCGTTTACAGAAGTAGTTATTGTGTTCCATTCAGCTCTCACTTGTTATCACAGGTAATGAAGATTATGTGGGAACAAATGATCTCATTTGACTGTGTAAGACGATTTTGTAGAGTGAACAGGGCACAGTGAGGAAGGAACACTTGTGCAGTTACAGATGAGCACATTTAATACGGATACTTCTTATAATAAACGTGTTCTTTTCATAATCGCTGTTCACAGAGTGAAACCACACACTGAAAACATTTCTAATTGTTGGGAAACTGCTAGTGAGCCCAGCGCATTCTAAATACCTTTAATGACTTAAATCTGCAACTCTGCCAAGGGATTTGTGGAGGGATTTAAAAGAAAAGGTAGAAGAGTTTCTGTGAGCACAGCAGAAGACAGTAATTCCTACTGGCATTCCTCCAGTAGATACTCAGGAAGCTTCCTCACATGCAGGTTACTACCACTGGCAGTAGGTACTCAACCCAGTTACTCAAACAGGTCTCCTAGTAAAACAAAGCTGCACTGACTTTAGATATCCTTCCAGGAATACATGTATTTGCAACTACACAAGGACTTCTCTCAATAGCAAAGGAAGTTACTTTCTAAGAGGGCTAGAATGAACAGAACTGCAGAATAAAAAGCAATAAAACAGTAAAAAGCAATAAAACAGAATCACTTTGGGACTGAGGGAGTGACATGTGACATTTGCCTACCTTTCTTAGTGTCAGTCCCCGACCCAAAGCCCGCAGCGGTACTTGGTCGAAGTTCAGAGCTACTCTGAGGTGTTACGTTGGCTTTGGTATTATTGGATTTTCCTTTTCTATCATTCTTGGAAGCATCACTTGGTACATCAGCTATATCACTCTGAAAACATGCACGTAATTGGAAATTAATTCTTGGGTTACCTGTATTTCAGAAATTGGGTTATAGGAAACTTCTGAATTTGCTTAAACATAGTTAAGAAAATGGGAATGTATTTTCACATCACTGTGCTCAGTAAAGGACATACAGCCTGTCTGCAATGGCTGCCTACTAAAATACAGCCCCTTTCTCATGTCTTAACACCATCTTAAAATTTCTTCTTCTGAGATCATAGAACCACAGAATCCTTAGGGATTGGAAGGGATCTCAAAAAATCATCCAGTCCAA
>VZRI01013052.1:64934-118281 GCA_013397515.1 Upupa epops
AGCCTGTCCAGGTCTCACTGAATGGCAGCACAGTCTGTTGGAGGGTCGGTGACACCACCCAGCTTGGTGTCATCACCAAACTTGCTGACAGTGCCCACTAATCCCACACACAAGTCATTAATGAATACATTCAATAGGACTGATCCCAGTACCGATCCCTGGGGATATGTTAGTTTGATAAAGTCAGTTAGCAAAAGGTATTCCATGGAACATGTTAACTAACATAAGGCAGTGTAATGCAGAGCAGGGCAAGGAGGTTCACAGTTGGAAATGCTAAATGCTAAGGTAACTGGAGGGGGACTAGTTTACTTCCAGAAACGAACACAGCGCAAATGCAACTGGGACGTGTTGGCCATGCAGTTCTACTCACAGTTTCAATACCCATAGCTCTCATTTGGTCTGCTCTCTTTTCAGTGATAGATAAAAATTTCTTTGGGTCTGATAAAGCATCCACGATATCTGTAAGAGACAAAGGCAAACAAGACTTTTTATAGTGTTTGAAAGCATTTGGGAATCAAACTTTTACAAGATCTTTATTCTATCCCTGTTGTTATCAGCCATGGCTTGCAAAAACTGCCCAGCTATCCATGGTGAACTCTGCAGGACTGGAAGTACTTGTCTCACCACCGAGCTCAAACATGCTAGCAACATAAATCACTTTATAGCGGACCAAGACAGAGGTAATCACTCGTATTTCAGAAAAACACACAGGCTCCATCACAAAGTTATCCCAACTTACTCCCAATTGATGAATTTGAGATCAGAATGGGATATCCTGAGTGACAAAGCACTAAGAGTTTGTGTCTGGATTACTCAAGGGGCTGCTGACTGACTTGGGACTGCAGTGAATTGTACAAAATGCTGCTCTATTTCCTAGCTAAACTGCAGTCTCATCTGAGTGGATAAAGCCATTAGGGAAATCTGGTGTCACCTGCCTTGGTGATTCCCACATCTGAAACATGCCAGGATGTGTAGTAGCTTTTCCATGAACCACACTGATCACTACTTCTACCTTGCACATGGTAGAAGTACATCAGTACCACAGCAGTACCCAGAACCAGACAGATTACCGAATCAGTTCTCCATATGCTGTGATGGAACCATGAATCTGAGGAACACATTTAAGCACGTGCTTTAATTCTTCCATGTACTTCAGCTTTTTTTTTGAAAAGGGGAAAAAAGATGACCCAAGGTTCTTCATAAGGTCAAGAACCAAGGGTGGCTATTCCTTCTCCCAGTCCCAAACCTTAACCTCCATGTCTTGGATGCCACGATTTGAACTGTTACAAGGGAAGACTGAGGCAAAAAAGTCATTGAGCACCTCAGCCTTCTCTATATCCCAGCTTCCCTCTGGAGAGGCCCACCTTTTCCCTAGTTTTCTTTTTCTCCCTGATGTACCTATAAAAGCTCTTCTTGTTTCCCTTAATGCAGTGAAAGTCATCACTCACAGGACAATACCGTAATGTAATTGAACATGGGGTTGTTTGGTCATTACTGGGAAGAAGAAGGTGGACAGTGCAAAGAAGCTGCCTCTGATGACTGCTGGAAGCCCTCTTTTTGGCTGCTTAAGAGTAAAAGACAAATGCTTTTGTACCCTCATATTCCAGATGATCTCAATAGGATGATAGCCTATTGCTTCTGCAATAACAGTTCTATCACCACTTTAATTTTGCCATGCATCCTTCAATGAAAGTCCAGGACTTCCCTGCTAACAACGATGTGTCATTTGAAAATGGAACCTGATTACCATGAGCTTCGAGGTAAAAATGATTAACGTGTCTGGGACAGCAAGATCTGTGTAAATTGTATTACTAACCATACAAGCACATCACCACAGGCCCAGAACTTCTACACAGGGGATGTGACTCATCACTGCTTCTCACGTTGTCATTTGTCCTCTGCTTACGTTTTCCTTTCTCCCCAGTGAAATAAGGGGGGATGAGGAACAGCGTTTTGTAGAAGAACAACAATGAAATACGAAGCTGGGACAATCATTGGAAGAGTACATCGCAGAGGACCCTGAGCACTAATCTAAGCAGCCACGCTTACTTACGTGCAGCTTTCTATTATAGAACCTTCCCTTTGGAGAGCGCTACCTCATTAGCATTAATCTGCACCAGCACTGTGTTTTATTTGGATCAGAGTAGCTGATGCAAACAAACCAGAAGATACTATGAAGTTAAGTGAAAAATAAACCTGTGCATCATTTAAAGCCTACAACGCATTATCCATTCTAGTTATTATTCAGTGCAAGTTTTTCAATCTTACTCATAGGCATCAAGAAAAAAGCCAAATAAAAGAGCAGGCAGGCAGCTATTGAATTGATCTGTACCTTCCTCCAGGTTTGCTAAAACAACCATGGAGATCCTAATGATATCTGGTAATACAAGGAGAGGTTCACTGCAGATGACAAGTAATTAAAACACACACGCCAACAGAATACTAATGATTCCACTTAAGTGTCAAAAGTTATTTCCTAGTTGTTCATCATGCTGCTGTTCCACAGCAATGAGTAAGATACCTGAGATGCATGAAATCTATCTGGGAAGGCAGAGGAGAACTAATAATTGAACTCAATTAGTTCAGATTAATATGAAGTGTGTTTTTCCCCAGTGCTGACAGTAGGCTGTGACAACCAGTTCTCTCATTCTAGTAGCATTTTACTGTAGTGACTAAATCCCTGTTACATAGGGGTAGTGATGCTTTTCCACGTCCTCACTTCTCACAGATAAACTGTCTGTAGAAATGTTGACAATGTAGTAGATCAACCACAACCGAACTGCACACGACGTATAAACTCTAACCCACTGAACATGTCCTTCACTTCTGAATGTGTACAATGCAATAAGAAAACAACAAGAAAGGTATTTTCTCCCTACGTGACCAACACGCTCAGCACAGCAAACTCTAGGTTTCAATTCTACTCATAAAGAAAATGTATTCTTATTCATAAAACCATTAATCCCAAATCAGAAGCCTCTCTCTCATTTAGAAAAGACTAACCGAGTCACTTCCTGTTAAAAGCTGAAGTACATGGAAGGATTAAAGCACGTGCTTAAATGTGTTCCTCAGATTCATGTGTTGAGAACCTTGGCAGGCAGGATTTGGTGTATTAACAACACAACCACTTCTGTAAACGCTTCAATTGTGTATGAAATACTGTTAGTAAAATCTGGGCCACTATGAAAGTGGGTTTGTTTCAAAAAGCTCTGGATTCTGCATCAATTGTTTATACCTACAGGCCAAATAATACAGAGAAAGACTGGGAATCTGTTGTATTCCTATCTGAGATGCTGTTACAGCCTGAAGGTAAGCAAGTATCTGCAAGCCTCAGTCCCACTCAAACTCCTGAGACAAGAGGAGTCAGAAGCAAGTCTGCAACTCAGAGTGGGCTGACCTCTGCAAGAGGATTGGAAAAGGGACTTTTCCACAAGCATCACAACGTAAGAGGAGCCCTCTGAGTTCTATGGATGGAGGGGATGGCCGGATTCCCCCTCTGCTTAGAGTGCTGGTGTACACTCTCTTTTCTCAAGGCCTCTCATCTAAAGCCAAAAATCATCGTGTTAGCTGTCTCCCCTTTCTCCCAGAGTGTGTGTGATGGCATTGTGATGCAGTATCTGTTCCATCTTTTTGATTCTTTTACTTCTTTGGGGATTTTTCCTTTTCTTATTGGTGATGAGTTCAACACATTCTTTTCTTTTCAGCAAAATTGCTTCCTTGCCTGTTGAATTCTTGCCGAGAGCTGACTGCTGTGCTTGGATTGCAGGCACCGACCCAAACCGATTCAGACCCTCACTTTTAAGCCATTACACACATCAACAGTCAAGATCTACAGCACGCTGGCACACAGCTTTCTCTCACCTCCAAAACCGTCAGGCACATATGTTTTTAGCACAATGTTGCAGAAAACCGTTGGAAGAGAGAGTGGTTTGTTGCCTTCATTCCGAAGGGAAATGTGTCTGTAACCCGCCTGCAGACCATCCAGAGGCAGGATCCTCTGACCAATCAACTTGTTATTGTCATCATACACTGCTATTCTCAGGACAGCAAGATCGGGGAGAATAACCTGGAAAGCCACAAAACGAAGAAATTAGTGACTCTAATGGAGTAGCACTCTATCCACTTCCTACGTGTGAACCACTTTGTGTGCCAGGAGCAGCCTCTCCTCACTGTAAGGTAATGTAATTCCCTGCAGACTGAACACTTAGAGATGAGTCTTTCCTAGAAAACCTTTCTCCCACTCTAGAGAGATTCATGGATTTCGTAAGATGCTTCTTCCAGTGACACTAACTAAATACTCTGTGTATTTCTTTGTCATTACAAAGACTGCTGACATCAATAAGGTGGCAGGTAAATACTCCATGGGAAATGACAAAGGATGGCATTTGGAATGGATCCAAAAAGTAAGTGAGGAACAGAAAGTGTGCGAGCTAAAGCTGATGGGAATCTGTATTCAACTGTGGGTTCTGAAAAGGACAGGACAGACTGGGGAGGGCAGGAGAGGGTGACAGAGCTGCCAAAACGACATGCAGCCAGCTGAAGTGGGTGTGCTCTAGTCACAATGTGAAGGGGACATGGTATGCACGGTGAGCACACATGCTGCCAGCTCTCTGCATCTGTCAATCCCTGGCCAAAACAATAACAACAAATTCTCTGCCTTTTCTGAAACAAAGGTGCTGCCTCTGCACATGGAGTAGCCAGTTGAAGCCAGCCTAATGGAAAGGTAAAGCTTCTCTGGCAGCCTCCCTGTCTTCTCACCCCTTCCCTACGACTTTCCCCGTGCTACTTCAGTTTTCAGAAGGCATGAAATAATGTATGCTTTTGGTCTCTGAACCCATCCGAGCTCTTTATGGGTATCCTGCACTCCTGGGTAATAATTTAACAGTACAGGTTAGCATCAGCACTCCCCCCATCCTCCCTCTTACACAACAGAGTGACAACACAGAACTTGGGTTATAATAACTGAAGCTTAATTTCAATTAAAATCAAAACAAGCAAACAGGACAGAACAATCAGACACATTACCTGAGAGGAACTGTGTAGGGTTGAGAACACTGTAACCCAAACAGGGCAGGTAGGGTTTCTCCTCTACAGGCCACAGATTTCATTACATGATGCGCTCACACACAGATTTGATAGGGAGGAGGAGTGGGCACTCAGACATTTATTGTTCCTTCCTCATTAATGTTTTCTGTGGTAGCCTGGTAGGCACTTCCACCCACATGACATTTTAACACTGTGCACCCATGCCTTCAAGTCTTCCAACTAGAGGAAATGTTCCTGCTGTGTTTACGCCACTCATCTGCTTGGTCCTCAACATAAGACTTGATTACAGTGCTAAACCTCACACGATAAAGGCCTGAGAGGAGGAAAAGTAATCTCTTGGCTGACCTATGG
Source organism: Upupa epops (assembly GCA_013397515.1). Classification (NCBI taxonomy): domain Eukaryota; kingdom Metazoa; phylum Chordata; class Aves; order Bucerotiformes; family Upupidae; genus Upupa; species Upupa epops. Next base: position 70,332 of record VZRI01013052.1, read on the forward strand.
TATGAGTTACTCAAGAGAATGCCTGACCACGTAATTGTTCATTGCAGAGCAGAGCAGAAAGTCTGAGGACTATTTCCATCAGGCGCTGTACCCGTGCCATGATACTCAGGCACCCTCCATTTCCGACTGAATCTGTGTGCACCCTGCAGTTTACTGGCCTGTTGATGTAAGAAATCTGAGAGCAGCAGATGCTGGCCATATGGCCAGCAAGCCATGGGCAGCCTGACTGCCTGTTGTGGTACCTTAGCAACTTCCCTGTGCCTCCTCATACGCAGAGAAAAGCACTTGAAGTCATGTTCATTCCAGAAGATACCTGACTCCAGGAAAAACCTCTTGCAGTAACTACATTCCTATACATTTCCATTAAAAACTGGTTATGCTCTGAAGAAAGAGGATTATGTGTGTGTAATATTCCCGCTTCGGAATAAAAGAACCAGGATTTTGAGGGACAACAAAAGCAAAACAAGACGTTACAAACAACAGCACTGCTAACACATGTAGTCTGGGGGAAACTCCAGCTGACAGAAAAAAAAGGGGGGAAAAAAAAAGTGTGGGTATCAAAAATAAAGACTGAGAGATAAAAAATGAACATGGATGACTGCTCTCTCTCATTAAATCCCCCATACCAAGAAAAAAAGGTTTATCTCTTGTCACTGAAAAAAAAATGAAGAAAAAGATACACGATGCACGTGGACTACCGAAGGAGGGAGCTGGCAACACGTCCGAGAACACAGCATCCTTCCAACTTTTCCATGTAATAACATTGACCTTAGCTTTGGATGCAGAATCTCACCTGCCCTCTGGGCTGAAGGAACAGTGCAAGAGAGCAGCCACTGCCAGGGCAGGGAAGAAGAAATCTCCAAGGAATGATGGTGTCCACCAGCCGGGCTCATTCTGAGCAGAGTGCATACCTTGAACACAGGCATGGCCGTGGAGAAGGTGGCTACCTCCACATGGGAGGAGGAAGCAAAGGGGAGGGAAAAGCCAAACAGAAACAAACAAAAATAATCATGTCATAGCTGCAGAGATCATCCATTAGAAAAACAAAGCAAAATTAAAAAAAAGAGCAGCAAAAACAAGGAGAAAAACCCCAAACCTCCTCCTGGAAGCTTATTTCAGCTTTAGATTGTTTATTGCTGTAAAAAGGAACCCTACAAACCCTTTCTCATGGGAGCAGTAGCTAACCATGTGAGCAGTCAGACTGAAGCAAGGCAGGGGGTGTGGCTCAGGTGAGCAGGGATGCTCATGTTCAAAAGGGCTGGTGACCACAAACTGCGATTTCCAAATAGCCTACCTTTCGAAACACAAATGATTCTTCATTGTAAACAGGGTTCAGACCATTGTTCATCACCATGCGTGTTCGAAATTCTTTACGTATCGTGTCCGTGGGTAAACCATACATGTCCACTTCTACATACGTACCAATTTTTTTGTCTGATAGGAACTGGCCAGATATTACCTGCAACATAACAGAGCAGTAAGGAAAAGCAGTACAGAGAATAGAAGGAATATGAAGTGCAAAGCATTCTGGATTATTTATATATCTTATATATCTTATGCATTCTGGGAATATTTATATATTTTATAGATAGCAGTAGAAAGAGCAGGTATTTATTGTAGTCCATGAAAATGATGTATTCAGTGCTAAAATGGCTCTTCAGAAAAGCTTTTGTGATATAGTGTTAAATACAGACTTAATTGTAAATGATTACACTCCTTATAGGTGCCTTTCAAGACCTGGAGGGAACCGACAAGAAGGCTGGAGAGGAACTTTTCACAAGGGGATCTAGCAATAGGACAAGGGGGATGGTTTTAGACTGAAGGAGAAGGTTCAGACTAGGTCTTAGGAAGAAGTTTTTCAGCCACGGCAGGATCACCTAGACCAAGTCGCATAGGAACATGTAATTTCATACTGCCCACAGAAATCAATTTCACTTGCTTTTTCATTCATGAGGAGTGACAGAATTAAAAATAAGCATGGGGGGGAGTTAGAATTCATGGATAAGGTATGACAACAAACTACTCCTACCACATTCCACTCAGATCAAGAAATCTGAGCACGCGATAACCCCCCACCCGCAAAATAATAGGAAAAAAAGGTGATGAAATCTATAGCATCCAAACTCACTTTCTGGAGCTATCCTACTTCTGTTGACTTTCCAGAGTGATTTTGGATGTGATAAGGTGGTAGAAGTTTGTGTGATGCAAGTTTACCTGTACAGAACATGTTGCAGCAATTACACCATCTACAGGCGTTTCAGAGAAAGGGTCGAACGTTCTGTCTGGTCGTCGCATGAAATCTGGCTTGAGTAGATACCTTATGTCAAGAAAAGGAAGGATATTAATCTTGCATGGGAATTAAATTTGTATTAAATAGGAATAAAATGGATATTCTACATTAAACAATGAATTCTCCTACTTCTCTGTAAAATACAGACTATCATCCTAGCTGTAAAAGGAAATGCTACAGCTGTCTAAAATACATATGGATGTTAATCTTTAATTCCCAGAGACTCAGAGATGAAATCAACCCCGTATTTCAAGACTAAAAATAAATGTAATATGATCAAGGACATTTCAAAATAGTTGAATAAGAGATTTTAAAGATACCAGGGGTTATCATGCAACAAAAAAATAGATGCTTTCTTTTGTTTAAATTCTTTAACACTGGAAAACACAGGATTTATTCAATTTTTAATTTATGATTTAATTTATGATGAAGCAGTTCCAGAGAGTTAAGACTCATACAAAACATTTCAGCTGGAAGCTAATTTTTTGGTCTCGGTTATAAAACCTTGGGGGAAACAGCTGATAATGTCAGTGCTGACAGATTGTTAATTATAGCAGCATGAAAGGTACTACCATAATAACACTTACAATACACCCCTGAAGACTATACACTGGATCAACATATCAATGAAGCCAATACGTGCTCTGATAATCAAAACCCAACCCAGTGATTCTGCCATCAAAATGAAATAGCAGTTAATGACAGCAACAAAGTGCTACACACGATAGGGGTTCTTGTTCACTGGTGTAAGAAAGCATCACGTAACTAGAGCAATGCTGTTCATTCTGCAGTCTTGACAGACAACAGCTGCTACAGCATAATCTTTCATCTACCCTTAGTCTCTCTAGTGAACCATTGATATGAAATGTTATAAAGGCCTAGATGGAATTCAAAAATAATTAAAGGGATTGAAAAAATGTCAATACAAAGAATGTCAGTGCAGTCACCCATGTCTTGGTAATGTAGTTACTGCCTAGCAAAGTAATACTCCTTTTCTTCTTTCCTTACACTACACGTGTCTAATTTCATAGTGCTTTATTAGAAGACAACTACCAGAAACATTCTTAGCCTCTACTTCTACCCTGCTGAAATAAAAAGTGCTGAAGCCAGAGCAAGTCGGTTTGGTTTTATCAGAATGAAAACTGTAAAACAGTAGGAAAAGGAGTAGAGACAGAAAGAAATGTAATTTACATCAGCACATCTTTATGACTGAAACAGCACCACATTTATAAAGGACATCCAAATAGCCGCTCTGTTACCATGCATTACCTCTGTATTACTGTAATGCCACAAGAGTGGCACGAGTGGCACAAGGAAATTAGCTGATATGGTACCAGTCCTTCAGAGAACCTGGCCAGAGTGAGCATGTGCTTATACTAGGCATGTGGGTCAAACAAGAAAGAGCCATAATTAAGATTTGCTTTTCTTCTGTTTCTGTTATTCTGATGGGAATGACCACACTAAACCTTTGTCAAACCCAAGAGCCCTTATCAGGGGAGTTCACAGCAGAAATGAAGGCATGGAGTGGCAAAGGACTCGGTTGCCCATTCTGCAGATGAGGAATTTTAGTGAGGCTTCACCTACTTAAATTGTCTTTCTGTGTATGATTTACATGAGAAAAAAGCTGATCCCATCCAGAATGAGTTTTAAAGTGTTTCTGGACCATCGTTTGTTACAATTAATGAAACTTCTATTTTCTCTTGATGCTAATGATCATCTCTCCTATTAAAGTACAAACTCAGCATATGAGAAAAATCTACCAATATCACTTGAGCAACCTTTTCACACAGAAGTCATGGAAAAGGACTTAAGAGAGGTGGAACAGTTCAGCATTCTCAGTGAAATCTGCTCTCGAACTCAAGTACACAGATTCCAAATATGTTCCACGTGTATTAAGACTCAACCTGACCGAGTAGATTGGGCACTCCCGTGAACTGCAGTGAACCTCCACTCTGATGCATGGCTTCAAAGAAAGATTGAAATCAGAAGCTGAAGATGCATTTAAATAACTGCGCGTGGCATTCATCATCTTCATAAATTCCACACAAAACCTCTTCTATCTCACCTTTAGAAACTGAGCATAATTCAAAAGCATATTGATTGTAACACCTCCCTGCAGAGGAAATCTCCCCTGAACTCTGCTTAGTTCTACTCTTGAACTAGCATCACTTTTTCCCTTTGTAGTACACAATTAATAGTGACACAGTGTTAGTAAAACAGCAGTAAAGGACTCTAAGACATCAGTACAACTAATACAACAACACTTAAACTGAGACAGAAGTTTAAATCATGTAACTCACCCACATGATCCATTATATTCAAATTTTCCTTGATTCAACTGCATTGCTAAATCTGTCAAGAGAGAAAAAAATGTACTCTTTCTTCCTGAAAATACAGATTATGAACAATCTTTTTGTAGAAAAGAAAAGAAGACTGTTTGACCAGAATAACCAGTGTAAATAAAATCTGGTTATAGAACACACACATCTAAGAAATGCAGGGAAACAATAGGGAAACTTGAGGTATTATCACATTAGTACCAGCTTTATCAACCAAGCTGAGGTCTACACTACGCACAGAAATAGTCTCTCCATGAATTCAAACACACGAGGCAGGCAGGGAAGCATCAGACTGTGGTCATCATGTTAAGCGCTGGGGATGGCACTTCCATCGTCTAAGTTTTGGTATCTACAGTACAGATATCTCCCTTTCTGCTGGTGATCTAGAATCACTTTGAATCATGGAGCGATGCAGGAAGCACAATTAATTTCAGTCTCTGACAGACACATCAAATATACTAGATGAGACATCCTAGACATATGTATCGCTCTGCAATGACCACAGATGGCTACCTCCAATGAAGCCATCTGTATCCTGATGCCTTAGAGAAGGAGAGGTGAATATTAAACCTGCTTTCTATGGGCTTAATTGAATAAAACACCACAGAAAACCCACAAAGATCACAGCAGCACTGCTTAGTTTTAACACTTAGATGACGTGTTTTATTCAGTGCATTACTACAGCATTTATATAAAGACAGATAATAACCAACCGCCACCCAAACTTTATAAACAGGAAGATGTTTTCCTGCAGGCTTCCAATTACACTAATGAACTCACTGAAGAAGACCAATACACCTCCCCTCTGTTTACACTGTGGAGAGGCATCATTCTCTCAGTTGGTATCTCAGACCCCATTCTCTGATGCTGAACACATGACTCCAACACTTCACAGTAACCGGTCCAGAAATGCATTTGGCATGTTGCTTTTCTGAGAACACTCCTTCCTCTTTACACTGGCACCCAACTGTGTGAAAGCTGTATTTTGCAAGAACAGTGGACTCCCTGACTTATTAATAAAAAGTGTTAATTATATTTACGTGAGACTTTACAGCATCTATTATCGTTCCATGAGACAGGATTGAATTTTCCATCTATACATCGGTTTTTTATTGCTCCTTGTCTTATGCTTCTGTAATTCCACCCCACTGTATTATTTAGCCATATGTCTGTTTCCCCAAAAAATGCCAGAAGCAAATCCATGGCATCTGTTTGAGAGCTACTGCCCAAGTCATTCTTTAGGATTGAGGTTCACTGGTTGTTGCTGCCTACCTGGGGTCTGATAGTTCAGAGAGACCATCTGGCAGCCAGCGTTCCAGAAAATTTGAGGCATGTAATTACTGGAATCCACTCGGCCTCCCTTTGGGTATATCCGACTCATTTGTCGTTTGTTATAACTGTATAATTCATCAAGGAATATGAAATAAAAACATCATGGAAGTGTGGTCATAGAATGGTATCTTTAGTATTTCTTATATTAATCTTACTATTCCTGGTCCCTTGAGCTACTTGCTCTCCTCCTTTACAGACACGGGACACTAAATCTATAAGTATGTGAGGGGTGGGTGCAGGAGGATGGAGCCAGGCTCTTCTCAGGGTCATCTGGTGATAGGACAAAGGGCAACAAGCTGGAACAGAGGAGGTTCCCTATCAATATCAGCAGGACCTTCTTCCCAGGGAGGGTACCGGAGCCTTGGAACAGACTGCCCAGGGGGGTTGTGGAGTCTCCTTCTCTGGAGATGTTCAATACCTGCCTAGGTGTGTTCCTGTGTGACTAGGTCTAGGTGATCCTGCTGTGGCAGGAGGATTGGACTGGATGATCTTTCAAGATCCCTAATGATTCTATGAATCTAGGGAGGTATGTTCACTTATTTGTAGGGAAGAGGAAAGGATACTTTACAAACTCGATGGCATGGGTCTTCAAATACCCTAGTCCGACTGACTCATTGAAAGAGGACATATTATGGTGAATATTACGTTCTAGAAAGAAAAGACAAGGCATTTTAAAGCATTTCTGTAATGACAAATCAAAATACAAAATCATGCCCCATATGTAATGGCAAATTCTGGTCGGTTTCCCCAGTATCTGTTGTTCACTGAATTAAATTTTACCAAAGAGCAATTCTGTATTATTTCTGACTTGCTGTTTTCTTTCACCTATTAGGAAATGAACAACATTTTCATTTTGTTTTGGACCAAATTGATATTCAGAGCCTTTGTTCTGTGCTACATCAGGCAAATCAACAAGACAAATAGTCTAGAGTGCAGTAAGAAAGCATGAGCTAGCTGCTGACCACTGTGACTATGAGCACCTTACCTCACAGGAAGAGGAACTCAAAGAAGTAGTTCAGTTGGAAAGGCCTACAGAATATGATCAACCCCAAGAGCTTTATGTTCTCCCAGTAATTTAGTGTCTCCATGTGGATGGCTGTGGAATAACAGCCTAACTTTACACTCGAGCAAACAGATCTAAAATATACCGATGATGGTCATTAAGCTATGAAAGCCTTAAACTATTTCTAAACTGAGAAAACATAGAGATTAAGACACTGCCTAAAATAAGCAGACAAATACTTTTCATTCAACCTTTTATGTTACCTTCTGCTACATCGAAACCTTGAAATTTTACAGGTTGAGCATAGTTGACCATTGTTGATAAATATGGATGTATATTGGTTGTGGCACCTACATATTTGTAAGATGCCATCCACGCTTGTTCATCTTCAACAGTTACTAAACCCTGAAAACACATGAAAAAGAATGATCACTCTTTGGTTGTGCAGATGGTACTGCTGGAATTTTCAAAAGCAACACAAAATTATCCTCAAATCTGCCAGAAGTTCTTGTAATTAATACAAGAACAGTGGAAAGATCATGGCACAAATTAAGATTTATTTCTGTACTGATAAAGGCACCAAACTCTCAATGTCACAGGATGCATGCAAGAGGGATGACAGCAAAAGTCATAAGCAGTGGTTAAATATTACGTGATGTTAGTAGGGTAACGTTGGGATAAAAGAGAAATACAACAACAGACTGAACAATAGTGAAGGATAATGCCAAAGGAATTCCCAAGGGCTGTGATTTAGCACACATCTTCTGAGAGCATACTTGGTACCATAGAACTTTCTCAACATTGAAACACAGACAGGTCCAACTGATAACGTTTAACTCATAAAAGCAGACCAAAATACAGGGTTTACAACCTTAATTGGACAAATAGATGTCAGGAGAGCAACAAGAGATACAGTACCAAACTCATTCATAGCCACTTAAACTGATAAAAGCAGCAATTTGTATAAAGATGAATTTATAACAGAATCCCCAGCATCTCATCTGCCAGAAAGGCACAACAGGAATTGCTTCTCCTGAGGATCCACCTTTCTCTGAACACTTACTGAAAGAAAGGAAAGCAGAAGAAAGATCTCCCAAGGCTACTACTCATGGCATTGTTCCCCACAAACATTTGTCTTTGTTCTCCTACCAGTGAACCAGTTACTAGAAAAATCTCATCTATTGTAAGCTGAGAGTGAACTTCTGCAAGGAACTACTGAGTATACAAAACAATTCTGGCAGTACAGCTTGTGATTTTCAGAATGCAGCCCATGCTTGACAGAAACTTGTCCTTCATTAATCTATTGGAAAACAGTCAATAAAAGGAAGCACTACAAAGCCCTTTCTCATGGAAGAAGAATGCAGTTCACAGAACCTACCCTACTCCATTTACTCAGGAGATGGGAATGTGACATTCTTTGCTGGATATAACAGGCATATACTCTGCCTGCTGTATTACAAACATGAATTCCATGTGAAGTGAATCATTTATGCCTTGAGATGTGCCAAGGAATGCCTTTTTCTGACTGTGCAGAACAGCTGAGTTACCAGAGTGAGTCCAAGTATCTGTGCAATTTACACAGGTTACACAGTTTATCAGCATTGGAAGGGGCCTTCAGAGGCCATTGGGTCCAACCCTCCTGCTCAAGCAGGATACAGACTACTGAAAAGCATAACTGCCTAAAAGCCTCAATCAACTACACAGAAACTCATCCAGATGGGTCTTCAATATCTCCAAAGAAGTGGACTCCACAACTTCCCTAGGCAACCCGTTTCAATGTTTAATAATCCTTAGTGTAAAGAAGTTTTTCCTTCTAACTCAAGTGAAACTTCCTGTGTTCATTTTTGACTGAATTAAATTTCCAGTGACCTATGAAATCAAACTGATACCTTATTTTAATGCTGATTGCCAGGGCTCAGTCCAAATGCTCTTCAGGAATCCACGTATTGAGGTTTCATTGGTTATTTCCTAAATACGCCAAATTTTATAGCCCTTTATTGGTAGAATTCAGGCACCTTTCTCTTACTAGGCCAATAATTGTTAGAGTTTTGAATAAATTGAGGCCAAATCAGTTACTATTCAGTGGAATGGTTACAACAGCACATACCCCTTCTAGGGGCTAAAGAAAATACTGTGGTAAAGTTGATCTCTCTACGTTACTTACACCTCTGCATCCCTCAAGAAAAGAAGCAGAACTCACTCAGAAAACAACACAGACTGAAACAAAGTGTGGTTAGAAACAAGAGCAGCTTTAATGAGAGAAGAGATGGTGGAGGAGAGTGGAAGGAGGTGGAAAGAATCTTACAGAAGGGATTCCTGGGAGAAGATAAATGCAGAAGTCCCAAGGGAAAGCAAAAGGAAGGAGAAGAGAGAGGAAAACAAAGTGTAGTCAAGGTAAGGAAAGGGGCAGGGGGGAAGAAGCAGGGGGTGGTACATCTCAACGCCATTCAAAGAACTGCTGTCTGCCAGGGCATGACAACTGAGATTTTAAGCAGGCAAAAGTCATGCACTCTTGTCTGTCCCCAGATTTTCTGATGGCCCTAACCCCAGTATAAACATACAGCAGAAGAAACCCTAGAGCAGAGAAGGAGGTAGAATCTCTTCCAAAAAACAACTCTGTATGTGTGGTGAATCTGTGAATATCATTGTTAAACCTCTAGGAATGAGTGGTTAGGTAAAATGTATGTTATATATAAAGCAATAAAATAAACTACATAACATCCTATGTGTCACCTTTTTATTGTTTTCTTGGTCAGAATCTTCAACAGCCTAAGGGAAAAAAATATATATACATTACCCAAAGAAAAAACAACAGGGAACACTCACAGTAAAGAAGAAAAAAACCCTCAAAAATTAATGCATTTAGGAAAAAGTACCCCCTCTGCCACCTTCCTGTGTGGCTCTGTCCCATACACTTAACAAATGCACAGCTTCTTTCAGATTTGGGCATAAAAGATGTGAAATTCACTAGCTGGCTTGCAATGGAAATAGGAGGGAGGATGCCAGTTAAGTCCAAACGACTGCTATCACCAGATGCTGGGGACAGGAAGCTTCAGAGAAGAATGAAAGAATGACATACACAAACACCACAAAAGACCATCTGATCTGGATATGCAACCTGCCCAGGCTCTGAGTACTTAAGGGTTAAGATTGCTGTGAACTGTGCTTTGAACATCCACAGTTGGAAAAGGCCTGTCTGGAGATGCGGTGTGTGATGGGACAGTCCCCTCTCTGCAGTTACAAGCTGCCACTACTGAGAATCTTGGACAGATACAGCGTTGACTTGGCACTGAATTCCTAAAGTATAAAGATCAAGTCACTGATCAGCAGAGAAGTTCCCAAAGGGCACATGCTGAGGATGAGTGACTAGTCTGAAAGAGCACCAAACCAACCCCTAAACCCTCAGGCAGTTAAAGACCTCACTTAGTCAGACAAATGAGCCCTAGAGCACAGAACTTCAACAACACCTCAGCGGGAGGATTCACAGAATTCCTGAAGAAGCAAAGATGTTGAAGGCATACCAAGAAGGCAGAGACACAATGCCAAGGGCAATCTGTACTATGAAAGATTTTCCATACCCCTACTTTAGTCTGGAGAATTCTCCAAAGGCAGTAAGGCAGGAGAGAACAAGTGGCCAAAAGACTTCAGTGACAGAGAAGCACGAACCGGTAAGGTACCTTGGCACTCATATGTGTGTTTCTTTCCCGAGCAAACAGCAATAACACCTTCAGTGACAGGCTGGCTCAGCTGAGTTCCACTACCCTGTGTCTAACTACTGTCAAATAATATTCAAGTTACTGAGCACAGACTTTATAAACTGGACTGAGTCAGGTAAGAGTGGTACAATGCTGACTCCCACCCTGCCTGCCTGATACAGCCCCACTGCCACACCACCCCACTAGGGAGTGATCAAGGTGGGAAGAAGAACCTATCCTAAGAGTGCACAGTAAGAAATAACCCAAGGAATCCCTACAATGGAGATAACAGATACAGCCTGGTAAAAAAAGGTCGTTGAGTGAGGATGCTGATATCCCACCTCATATTAGGGTTCTGCAGCTGTGATGCAAAATCAAGTATCAGAGGCAGGACAAGGAAACTGCTTGCTCCATTTAATACTTTTGATTAAATCCTCTACTTCTGTACTGTTTCCTTACACACTGATGCTGTTTTCTCAAGGAATGCTAAAACGAGCAGGGAGTAATTTCCAATGCAATCTTCTCATGACCCTAAAGGTTAGGTATCTCGTGAACATCTTGGGTTTGACTCTTGACAACACGTGCTATGATGTTTCCACAAAACACCGTGTCTTTTACACCCACCTCCACAGAAACCTTCCAAAGAAATATAGAAGAAGCAATCCCACCTTTTTGACACTGATAGCAACAGCTTCTTTTTGACTGTAATCATCTACAGTAAGGTCACTCCCGAATTTGTACTCTGGATGAGCTTCTTCTTCCTGGTCAGCTGCAAAGAAAAAGAATCAATGTCAGGGTTTCCAAGCACTAGTAGTAAATTCTGTCTGGGGCCTGAGGCTCTCACAGCTTTGACATGGTTAGTATGAGAAATGTTATAGAATTTATCTTTGAAGGAATCAGTAAATCACTCTGTGAAAGTGTGAAAGAGCCAACCCAGTCAGCTTGGGGAAATAAGAAATGGAGACAAGAATTCTTTAAATAAAGAAGGAAAAACATCCTGGTGTCCGGGCTTCTTATGCATCGTTAGAGTCTCTCTACGTGCCCCTACTATAGCGAGTAATTTTCATTTGCTTGGAAGGTGATGTTCTGTTAGAACTGAGTGTACTCGAAGAAGCTGAAAAGGTCTCTTAGAAACACAAAACCGTTTATCACATTATTCATAGGGATTTCAACAATAATTCTAGAAAATATATCTTTGAGCCTCTTGGTAGTCTAGCACACAATTAGTAACACAGCACAGTACAAACACGATTAGAAAAAGACAATCCAGTGGAAATCTGCCCTGTAAAACAGCAGACTCTCCTCTGTGCTCCTTGAGCACCTGAGGAAAGGCATCAAGAAGCCTCTCCAAGAAATAGCAGTACTTTGGTCTTGTTTAGCATTGCAAAGACCAGATAGCAGGATTTAGATCATGAAGACTATCTTTCACGAGGACATCTACTGACTGCAACAACAGTGGCTTTGTGCTAGTAAAAGAAATGAAAAAAATAAGTAATCCAGGAGAGGAACATGGGGTAGAGTAAAGCTGTAACACTCAGTCAGCGTGACATGGTCAAAGGGCAGTACTCTAGTTCAAGCACTTGCAGGCAATGCGTGATTTACCTCTTCCAAAGGTGAACATTTAAAACAGACGAGGTGAATCTTACCCTAGATCGATCTGTTTTTCTCACAAACATACCCCACATCAGTGGCTCAGATGTTTACACTGAAGATACCTCAAATCTGGCAAGAAAAATCCTATCCCTCATTTTATCCTTATAAAGTATAATGCGATAATCCAATATTCCTAGATTCCCAGAATGGTTCAGGTTGGAAGGGACCTGAAAGATCATCTGGTTTCAAACCCCTGCCAAGAGCAGGGACACACCCCCCACTACACCAGGGTGCTCAAGGCCCCAGCCAATCTGGCCTTGAACACTGCCAGGGAGGGGGCAGCCACAATCTCCTTAGGAAACCTGGTCCAGGGTCTCAGCACCCTCAGCATGAAGAATTTCCTCCTGACTTCCAGTCTAAATCTCTCCTCTTCCAGCTTGAAACCATCCCCTCCTGCTCCTACCACTCCAAGACCTAGGAAATAGCCCTCTCCAGCTTTCCTTTAGCCCCCTTCAGGTACTGGAAGGCTGCTGAAAGTCTCCCTGGAGTCTCCTCTTCTCCAGGGTGAACAGCCCCAACTCTCTCAGCCTGTTCCCATAGGAGAGGTGCTCCAGCCCTCCACTCATCCTCGTGGCCCTCCTCTGGACGCATTTGAACAGTTCAATACCCTTCCTGTGTTGGGGGCTCCAGAACTGGATGCAGTAGTTCAGATGGGGTCTCACGAGAGCAGAATAGAGGGGGAGGATCTCCTCCCTCAACCTACTGGTCCCGCTTCTCTTGAGGCAGCCCAGGATGCAGTTGGCTTTGTGGGTTGCAAGTGAACTTTGTCAGCTTATGATGAGTTTTTCATTGACCAACACCCCAAGTCCTTCTCCTCAAGGCTGCCCACAATCTGTTCCCCATCCAACCTGGATGTGTGCCTGGGATTGCCTTGACCCAGGTGCAGGACCTTGCCCTTGGCCTTGTTGAATCTCATGAGGTTGGCACTGGCTCAACTCTCAAGCCTGTCCAGGTCCATCATCAGCACCCCCGACTGAGCTCATGCCTCTACCATAAGCCAGAGGGAGCTGTGGTATGTATCTGAGTGAGATGGCAAGTCTGCAGGCCTGTGTACATGGTCCTGTGCTGAGTCCAGACTTACAGCTGCTGCCACAGACCATGTGGCTAACAGGCACATTAGCTGCTCATGCCAGCTTAGTGATCAACCACAGGCAATGTGTGAGAGCCCTTCTCTATGAAATTCTCACCGCTTTCTATTTCTTCTTCATTGTCATCCTCTAGGATGTTTACAGGAGCAGTTGTTTCCCCAGCCTCCATCATCTTTTTCAGAGCATCAAGCTGTTCTGTTAATGAGAAAAATAAATGATATGAACAGTTTGCAGCACAAAGAAATACAAGAACACAGCAATAAATGATTCTCTGATGCCGAGAGCTACTTTTATGTAATGGGTTCTCTAAGTCTTCATTTAGCAATAAAACTTTACAGGCTAAGAGCATCATTAGATATAACTGTGTTTAGATCTGAAAAATGGTCAGTAAGGGCTGTATCCAAAGCTCAGTGAAGATAAGAAAAATATTTCCAGAGACTTTAAAGGCCTTTGGAGCAAGCATTTTAGTTCTTCAAAGAATAAACAGACTGCTATCTCTGTGGTGCTTGATCTATGCAAACAGAGGGAAAGGGTTTCCAACTGTGTTTCCACATGCATTTCAGTTAGACAGCATGGAAACAATCATGTATGACTGGAGTCAGTGGAAGGTCTGCACCCTTATCTTAGAATGGAGAAGGAACGGGGTTTATCACTACAGCCAGACTGGAAACTAATATAGGAACATTGCTATTACCCAAACAAGATCAGTATCACAACTGGCAACGGTATCAAGAAAAGCCATTTGAAATTTCATTTCATTGTATGCTTATCCTGGAAAAACACAGCAATGCAAACACACTAGCGTAGGCAGAATATACAAGAGATTCAATCTACGTTGTATTTTAGCTCAACCAGCCATCTGATAAAAGTCCTGGGATTACGTTTTTAGGGCTATCCAAACCTGTGCTACACGGTGATATCAAGGTTTAGCCTCTAGCACTCATACCAAACACAAGGGTGTTGTAAATTACGGTGTGGTTTACACATAATTCATACTCTTCCAACACTACAGTGCAAGCAATTTGGGCACATCACTAACAATGTCTATTCACATAAGCCTGGAGTATATATTCTGTTTAATAAATAACAAGCTTTACTTACTTTTCTCTACTTCAGGTTTCAGCCTTTTATTCTTGATGAGAATCTTTCTTTTGAGGTCATTAGGAGAAGGTAAGGCTTTGCCTGGATCAAGCTGTAAAACAGAGAAAATTCTTCAGAACAGCTACTTGGACTCTTTGTTCCCTTATTTGGGATGAAAACTTTAGGTGTGGTAAGAGACAAAGACCAAGCAGTGCCACCTCAGGCACCTGGGAGGCACTGTGACTGCAGTCATGCTTTCCCTCTTGCTCCTTCCTTATCCCATGGGAAAGCTGTGCTCAGGTAAATGTTGCTGGCTGATGCCAGCTCATTGGTATCTAGTCTACACCATCCTCAGCTTCACTGGTCAGTCACCACCTGTCTCCTGCCTGGCAGTGGATATGAGTCCTGCAATCCTTCAGCAGGGAACTTCCTACTCTCCCTTTCTTCCTGTCGTTGACTTACAGTCCAAGTCACAGTTTAGCCCCTTATCACCTTCCATGGTCCCTTCAAGATGTAATAATGCATGAGACAGTTTCCACACAGAGTACAAAGTCCTCTGATTTCAGCTCCATCACATCATTGAGGCTAAGAAATGGGGATTCAGATTTGGTAATTAGCACCCTCTCTCTCCACCTCAGGCTTGCTGAGAAAATGATGCAGCAAGTTACTGGTATAATGGACTGGTTTCCAGTGAACCATAAAGGATACAGGACTGGAAGACATTTCCAGGACTAGGAAAGGTATTCAGATATGAGTTTCAAATAGCTCAATGCAGAAGGTGAATAAACAACAGAAAGAAAGCACTGCAAGCTGAGAACAAATAAAAGCAACAGAGCTGACAACTAACAACCCAGGGAAATAAAACCAGGCCACAAACCCAAATCAACTCAACCCCACAAGAATGGGTGCAAACTTCTTCACAGGAGGGTAATGATTATCCACAGGCACCAGGCTAGCTGGGAGTTTCTGCATGTCTGGTGATGAGAAACGCATGAGGCAGCTACTCCTGTGAGCACTGAATCCACTAGATGTCAGTGCTGCAGAGCCCAGGTATCCTCAGGCTTCCGGAGTGCCAGTCTGCATCCCCCAGGCAAGGGAACAGTTGGACAAGTATTGGCTTTTACTTAAAACCAAATCTACTTCAGCCTGTGCCATGTGTCTCTTAGATCTGCCCTCCTGAGCTGAGTAGTCAAGGTACCAGAAACTAAGCCCTTGTCAAATGTGCTTTTCAAGCTCCTCTTGCTGCCTCTGCAACGTTTGCCATGAGAGTAGCTGGGGACTGAACTGCCTCACAAGGACACAAAACGCAGGAGGCTCAGCAGTGCTACAGAGCAGAAACAGCTGAGCTACAAGCTGGGCCCTGAGGTAGCAACATGGCAATGCTGCTTGGTTGGCCAGTGCTGTTTTAGGCTTCCTTGGAAGCTGCTGGGACGCTGTCGTTTGTGAGGAATGTGGCAGGGAACTATGCACGTTACTGAGGAACATGCACATTTAGTTGGCTGGGATGGACTTCTTGGGTAACAACTTGATAGTCACCAAGCCTTGTGCCTTGCTGTGCCTGCAAAGAAAGGCAAGGAAAGCCCTAGAGATGTTGCTGCCATAAGCCCTCTTTGTCAGGGTCACAGGGACAGGAGATGAAAGGGAAGAGAAAGTCCCCTTTGCCATGGTCCCCTACAGCACTAAAGTGCATCTGTAGGCTTTGGATGGCTGCTGGCAATGAGCACACTGCTCAGAAGACTAAAGAAGGCCTGGGGGAGTAGCTGCAAGCACTGGGTAACAAGCTATTAGAGAGTCTCAAATACTGTGTTTGTGAAGAACTGTCTGCTGTTACCTCCTGCCATGCAGGAGAGTGAAGTGCATGCAGATTACAGCACACTCGATGGTTCAAATGAGACTGCAGGGAACCCTTTGTGCTTAATTTAATTCTTAACACAGTTGTGGGGGCCACCTAGACTGCAGGACCTGATGTGGAGCATGAAGCATGCAAAGTGCAGCTGAAACAAGAGGTTTCCTCAGCTGAGAGAAGAGGTTTCCTCAGCTGAGACCATGCACATTTCAAGAGTGACTGGCAACTTCAGAGTTACACATGACATGCAAATACAATGTACATGGTGTATTTTATATAGGTGTTGATATTACGTCACACATAAAGGGGATGGATTTCCCCAGGTTGCTCACCAGAGCCCTGCACAGAAGAGATTAAACAAAACAGATAAGGACAAAAATCACAAGTAATTTTTGAAAGCACAGGACTGGCAGTGAACAGCACTAGAGGAGATAGGGTCACCGTTTAGCATCTCTTTCCAATACAGCTAATATAAAAAGTTTGACAGAACAAAACGTACTGGATGCGTTTCTAGTGGCTGCTTCAACAGGAGGTCTCCAAAAAGATCTTCACAGTATTTTGACATCTTGTACTGTTGATATTTGCTGGAAAATATGATGCTGGTTAATTTTTCAATATAAAAATCACTACTAGTCAGCAAAACAGAGTAAATACTAACTAGTGTAGGTGTCTCACTGCCCACTTTCAACTGAGAAGTATTACTTCAGTGTAATGAGACTGCCAATAAAAGTCTGTTACCTGACAAATATGAATTTAATAAAACAAAAGAAGTGGATTAACTGAATCCCACACAGCTAACGGAGCATTAAAATACATTTCACAGCTTTAATACAGACTAAAAAATATGGGGGGGAGGGAGGGCACTATATATACCTGCAGTGATTTTCAAATGAAAGGATGACAGGATACTCAGATGTAACAAATGCTGTTTCTTTAATGGCTTGAATTACATCCTAGAAAATCCAAGAACAGGGTTCAAGTTAGAAGAGATGAATTAAAATTTTAAGGAAAGAGATACTTTCTTTGTTCTCCATCCCCATCCACAGACAGAGAGCCGAGTCTCATGTGTCAGTGAAGAACTAGAACAAACCATAACCTCCCCTTCTTCCTTCCCCCAACAACTTAGACTCATCATCACTGGTCACTGCACCTGCAGTGCAGTTGTGGCAGTTTCTTCCAGAACCTATAAACACTGCCACTGGATCTGCTGCTGGCTTCTCTTGCCAGTGAGAACTTCCACTCTCAGAATAACTCTTGCATTTCAGGCTTTTTCCACAGCTATGGAATTTCTCATCCAATGCACAAGATACTTAATTCTGAGATGCAAGGAACCGCAGGATTTGAAAATATGGGATGAAAGAAGTAAGACTGCTTCCTGCAGTTCTCATGGAAGGGCAGATGTAACACAGTAGATGTATGATCCAAGATAGAAATGAACCCTAAGATCTGAGGACAGGAAGCCATGCCTATGCAATCTCAGTCTGTCACCCAGAGCTGCTGAGCCGAGGAGGGGAGGGTGTCCTGCATTGATTCCTGTCCAGAGGTTCTACCAGGCAGAGGTCAGGCATTTACCTTAAAAAGAATATCTGTACACATTGCTTTCCCATGTGTTATTATTGGTTCTTGGTCTTCTCCTTTGCCATCCCAACAGTCAAGCTCAACACACCTAAAAACACAAGAAGAAATAGGTCATCTTCGTAAGTGAGCAGTGCAGGTGAGCAGTGATGTCCAGAGCAGTAAGTTTCAAAGCAGTTTTTGCTTTCCACAATTCATTTTAAGCTGCCTGTGTGCCACTTCAGGCTGCTTTTAGAACTCTGCCTATATGACCTTCAATATTTACACCCGGACAGCAATGGTTTTAGCACTGTAACACCCTTCTACCTTCCCTTCCTACTCAGTTAACTGTGACACCTTTCAGTATGTCAAGAAATTAAGCAAGAAATAATAAACTGATTCTCTTAATTACAAAGCAGAAAGCACTCTGAAACTGCTCAGACTTCTGTTATCTTGCTAATGAATGCTCTCCTGGTATAAATTTCTACCTTGCACTGTCTTTCAAATGCTGTGAGAAAAAGCACATCTGAAATACCTAGATTTTCATTTATCACACTAATACACATTCAGTTCTGCGATATATCACAATCGAGGTGTATTACATAGGTTTAAAGCATTAGAGTCACAAATATTAAAGGCTGTTATCTCCTGCTCCCAACCTGCATCCAGCCAGAAGCACTTGTCTGTACATCTCCACTGAAGACTTGCCACCGAACTGCCTGCCTGTTAAATACGTATTGTGAGAGGAACTGATGAAATAATGAGCCAGAGGATGGTCCATTTCTTGATACAATTCCAAACGGTCTAGGAAAACCGGGGCGTTTTCATCTGACATCAAGTACCTGCAAAACCCATCACTTGATATGACACCTAGAAGGAAGAAGAAAGCATGCTCAGTTACTGCTAGGCATTTGTAGCGGGCAGGAAGCAAAGACACAGATCAGGGTTTACATCTTCCATCCTAAACAGGTGGCAGGGACGTTAGTGCATCTTCCTCACTTTGGAAACTATGGAAAACACCCCCACAACAAAAGAACCACCTACAAGTGCTGTGATCCTTAATTAAAATCCAGTCATTAATACCTGGGGAATTCTGCTTTGAGATGAAGAGAAATGTTTGGAGTGGAAAGCACTCAAAATATTTCTAAGTGACTCCTAGACAAGCAAAATAGCTCCTTCGCTCCCAGGTGACTGCTGGCAAGTCCATGGTTTCACAGAATTAAAAGAGCAGTCTATGAACCCAGCACACAGCATGGGGTCTGGAGCAGCATGTGCAGGACAAGTTCTTGCTCTTGCAATCGGGTCAAAAGGATTCAGCTGCTATTAGGACCCATGAAAGCTGCACGTCTAGTTACAGAAGGGTACCTTAAGCTTATAGATCAAGGCAGAATGCTGTAATCTCAAACTGCTGGCCCACAGACCATGAAGGGGCAGGTGCTGCTGCAGAAGGCATTGCTGGTGTAAATGCCCATGATCATAAAGCAACACAACAGGTACCAAACCAAGGCTGTAGCACTGAGCCAGGGCTGCCTCAGGCTTCACAGAAACAGGTTAAAATACTGACTTGACTCCCTCTGTTGCCTGTTTTGTTTCATCAGCAGATGCATCACTACCAGAGGGGTAAAAGCTACTTGGTTTCTCTAGGTCCAGCTTGATACATCAGCCTAAATATCTTACGAAAGCAACTTTCTAGTAGGATGCTTAATGGTCAATGGGCTTTGAAAAGCTGCCCTCTCCTCCTCCACATCCTACAACGGCAGTGACCTACAGCAGAAGGGCAGTGGACAGCAGCATTCTTCATTTCTGCCAGTGATTCCAACATGGTTGTTTTAGCAGAGTGGGTAAGAACTGGGAGGTAAGTTCAGCCACTGACCCCTCTGACACCCAAAGCAGCTCAGGATGTCCAAGAACAGCTTGAAGGCATCTCTTGCAATCTTCTGCTCAGAGATCTTTTTCAATACACCAGCATCAATTACCCTGTTGTAAGCTGGGCTGCTGACCTCGAGCAGACTATGAGATAAAGTGGATGCATATCCAATGGTACACACAGTACTTCTTAATTCGATTCTTTATCGTCACATAATACCTGGACAGCCTTGCAGTCTCTCTGTGACCCTGGCCACAGCCACACACATTACCTTGTCGCTCAAAGAAGTCTCCCTGTTGCTCCCTATTTCCTTAACTATATCCTCTCCCATTTTGCCCTTGTAACCTGGATCAGGGAAGTAACCCTTATAAAACCATCGCTGGCTTTGATGCAGGGATATTTTTCAGCAGATCCATTGGGTTGCCACACAAGTGCGTTCCCCTCTGACCACAAGGAACATCAAAGTCCTTATAAAAAGATTGGATGCTTTGGAACAAATTCCCCAAACTCCTAAACACAGTGAATACTGAATTCCCTCCCACGTTTACCTTTACTCTTCAAGTCTTCATCTGGCTCATACGTCTCAATTATCTGCATTGCTCTTTTTGTATCATAAAAGGGAAATAAAATTTCATTGAGCCGAGGATCTCGTTGATGCTAAGGTTAGAAAACAACGGAATTCAGCAAAACAATACAGTGCATGGCTATCATCCAAGAGCATTTCATTACTGCAGGTGAGAAAGAAAGAAGTGAACATTTAAATAAAAATAAAAAGAAGAGAGAGGGGGGAAAAAAAGAGCCCTACAACTTACAGACTACTCAACAGTAACTTTAGTTTTGGAGTGAAAATTAACTTTGAGCTCTCAAAAGAAACCTAGGCAGTTTGATTAGAATAGTATTTCAAAAAAACCCCAATCCATAATCATGTCAGTGGTCTTAATTCTCGTTGGTGAAAACATAATGAAATGAAATGTTGAAAATCAATAGTGAATCTCTCCTCTCTGTAAATTCTTTCTCTTCCTAGTCTTTTGTGTAGGTCACGTCAACTGACAGACTTGACTGACGGCCCCGTAATAATCTCTGCACGGATACGGGTCTTCAGCAGTGTATACAGCTAAAGTAGAAATTAAAAGTAAAATAAAACCAAATTATGAACACTGAATTTGACCCCCAAATTTAGAAATAGGCAGCTATCGACAACTATCTGTGAGGCATGGAAAAGTGTCAGCTGTTCCAAAAATGCTGTAGGTTCTTAGAAGAAAAATGTACAACTGAAAAATGCTTCGCAGTGACAGCTCTTCAAATCCTAGTCATTTGTGATGATTTCATAACGTATGTGATACTGCGATGCAATTTAGCAGTGATTTCCAAGACACCACTGAAAGTCCAGGGTGTTTACGCTTTCACTTAACGCTGTGCTGTCTTAGAGCTGCGCACTGTGTGCCTGATTCTCTATTAAAAGAAAATTAAAGCCAGGGTTGAACAGAGCAGTGGCATGTGAGAGAAACCGAAGAAATAAATATGACTGTGAAAACACTCTTTTAGCCCACAAGGTGCCCAGTTGTCTAGCTTTACTGTAAGCAGAATTCAGGAACAGACCACCCTCGTATCGGTGATCAGTAATTTGGACTGGACAAGTCGGTGTTGATACAGCAGTAGGAGCATGTGATAAATCCTTACAGGTAAACTTTTGGACATTTTTGAATGAAAAAAGTAATAGTCAATTAAAAAAAAAGCCCAAACACTGGATCTCTTTTCTTAACAATCAATACGTTGGCACATGTGCTTGATTAATCCCAAGAAATTACAACTAATGCCAATTTAATCATGCAATTAAGAAGGGACCTATCCAGTAAAGCTACTGACAGTCTGCAGCAGCCCCACTCGCTACAGGTCAGCTGGCTGAATATCTAAGGAAAACTCAGATGAAATAAGACATGAGAGCAGAGGCATGCAGCACACAACTTGCTAAGCAACACACAGTAGCAACACAACATGCAACAAGTACAGTCGACTGCACGACTTTACAGCATGAGTGAAAATACACCACTTCAAAACAGTGTGGGAAATAGGAAAAGTTCTCAGCCTTCCTAGGTCTCTTCCCAGAAATATCCTGTTCTATGATGTTCTGTGACTTGGTCTAGGTGATCCTGCTGTGGCAGGGGGATTGGACTAGATGATTTTTCAAGGTCCCTTCCAATCCCTAGTGATTCTATGATTCTATGAGATAGGGAAGATTCTCACCTCAAGAAAACAGTTCTACAGTTTACTCACAGAAGAAAATAGATGGAAGAAAGCAAGAAGTCTCCTCTTAAGAAAGAGTTCCAGGCTGAGTAAAAGGAGCTAAGAGCAAAATATTCTTCTTGTAGCAGTGATCATGAGTCACTATCAGTTTTCCACTGGATTAAAAGCACGCTTTGTGTTTACTCATTAAAAAAGATCAATCGAAACTGACAACTGATGGAAGGTTTCCTTCAAAAAACGATGCTTATTAGTGTTGAGGAAATGTTCCACGCTGCTGATCAAATCAAAAAGCCTCAAGTTTCATGGAAGACAACATGCCCTGGGACTAACTGTTTGTCCAACTAGGCTGCTGTTATTGTTTCAGTTACTTTAGTTACTGTGTTAGACAGGCCACTGGTACACTACCCATCTAAAAGCACGGGGAGAAGGAATGCCTGCAGGGGTGTGCAAAGAGAGCAGGGTCATTCAGGCATCTCAACCCAGCCTCCAGTCTCCTCTGATTGGGAATAAACTGAGAAGCACAACACTTCACAATGCACCCAAACTAATTTTCTTCTTGAATTTACCCCACGCAGTGTTAAGAAGGGTGTCCTGTCATGTGATGACCATCGGAAGGAAATACAGAGCTGAGTGAGTGAGGGGGAAGGAGGAAGGAAGAGTGAGCTAACGGAAGGGAAGGAAAAGGAAGAAAGTGGGAAACAGGGCTATCACAGCAGGAAAGAATGGGATAGAAAGGATGAGTCCTGGCCAGGTTTATCCATTCTGACAGTTACGTGGCTTATTAATTTATCGCTGAAAATGAACGGCAGCAGCAAATTTCAACAGTAGTGATCTCACTTCTTTTTTTAATATGTTTTCCTTTTTTTTTTAAATTTTACTTAAAAAAAGTAAGACCTTTTTTTTACTTAAAAAAAGTAAGCCGAAGTACTCGGTGCCTAACAATAATTACATTTCTAAAGGCTTCCCAGAAGCTTTAATACTGATACACAACTAAATCAGCTGTCAGCCAGCAGCACTGAATCACACAGAGACAGCAGCTTGGAAGAACTCCATGAAAGCAGCTCACTCTCCACTCCTACCTAGCAATGTAATCTCACAGTCCCTTAAAAACCCGGAACACTCAGAGCTTCTGCAGCATGCCTTGGAGGTTACCGTGCTGTAGGAACAGAGAAAACCCCAAGCCTACTCTGTTTAGTGACCTACTTCGCATGCTCGCGATGCTTTTAAGAATACTCTAGACAACAACCGCACTCTGGAAGTACAATAGAAACATTTCCTCTCATTCTGCACGCACAGGATTTTAAAACCCATATAAACTGTCTGGAAATATCCTCTTTGCTCCTAGATTTGGAATAGGTTGAGATAGCGCTGTTGAATCAAGCCTCTGTTTATATGTTCTTCTTTTCTCCTATTATCCATAGGGATTAACAGACAGATTTAGCTGTAACCTACGGGTAAAGTAATCGCTTCTAGCAAAACAGCGGGTGTATTTGAGTTGAAACTGCTCTGAATGTAACACTCTAAGACATACAAAACATAAACAACACACAACACGACACAGCAGCAAGCAATCAACAGAAGCCATCTGCCAAGCCGACATGCAGAAAGCACACCGCACGAGGTTGGAGCTGATTTTTGCACCTGGATGTTACCACAATGGAAAGATCAGCAGATCCAAAGCAGAGCAAACCGTGGCATTGATTCATGCAATGGAAAGGTTGGAAGAAGCAAGCCACTGCAGACAGACTTGTATGGTAGTTAATGTATGAAAAAGCTTACTTCATTTAGAAAGCTCACTAATTGGTCTACCGTTAAATAATCAGTTTTGTCTCCATTGCTGAAAAGGAATTTATTAGAGAATGTAAGTTTTCACATATGATGCTACAGTAGGTATGATTTACATGTTGACATTGTCAGTACTTTTAAAACCACCTACTTCTCTATCCGAAGTAGCTCTATAAGCTCAAAATGCTCCAAGAAAACATACTGTCTATGCTTTGCACAGTGTATCTCCCCGTATTCCCTATAACTTCACCCACGCTGCTCTATAAAACAACATGTAAGTCCTCCAGCTGACAATACATTGAGCAAAGAAACTTTTTAATCTTCTCATTTCTCATTTAATGTAATTAGTTCACATTCTGCGTTAATCACCTAAAGGAGCAAGTTAAAATTACAGGAGTTAGTAAAGCCAATGCAAAAAATGTTTCAGGTGCTTCCTGTAACTCGTGCTCTAAAATACAGAGTGAACTTTCCCATTAACAGTCTGAGGGTGAAGGAAGAGTGAAAACACAGATTCGACTTTGTCTTAAAACACTGCTGATGCTATAAAGGTTCAAGTCAGGAAATCTTTACAGCGTTCTGTCACTATTCAATAGGGACTGAAAAACACAGCCAAATGAGTTTAAAGCAAGATTATATTAAATCTGAACTTACATCTTCTTAAAGAGGTCCTCTATGTCAGTTCGGGGACATATCTTTTGCGTGAGTTCATAAAATTTCTCGTAAGTAAATGCTGCAGGCTCAATTTCATCGTTCTGCAATAAGAGGCACAGGCACATTTATCCAACATGAGAGAGCTCCTGTGCTTTTTTCCCCACGAACATATTTTCTAGCAGAAAGAGCAACTGAGAGCTGATTTAGCTCTTTACCTGCTATATGCTTCCCCAGCTTCTTTTGCATTTTCTGAAAGTGGATCATAATTCATCCTGACCATGGGGCTGTTTCATGTGCTCATATTATGACCTCACCACAACATTAACTCTACAAAACACCCGACTGCAAAACCAACTTCGTCTCCCCCTCACCAGTCCCTAACAGTGTACAAGCTTCAGGATACTCTTACTGAGAAAAAGTCACAGGTTTCGTGTAATGGTTTTAAAAATCAAAGCAGCTCCCATACGGGGGAATGCAAAACTTCCATGGGGGTGGGAACACAGAGCTAATATTTAGTTCTGTCCTCCTCTGAATGAGGACTGCAGCAGTGATGACAAATTTAGTCTCAGGGGCCAGGTAGCATTACAACTGGGAATTCATGCTCAGAGCTGGGGATTCAGCACTGGCGAGGCCACAGCCCAAGTACTGGGTTCAATTTTGGGCACCTCAGTTCAAGAAGAACATTGAGGTGCTGGAGCAGGAGCACAGAAGAGCAGTGAACCTGGTGAATTGTCTTATCAGGAGTGGCTGAGGGAGCTGGGGCTGATTAGCCTAAGGAGAGACTTTATTGCCCTCTACACCTAAGGGACACTGTGGAGAGGTGGGTGCTGGTCTCTTCTCACAGGTAATTAGTGACAGAACAAGAGGGAACAGCCTCAAGCTGCACCAGGGGAGGGTTAGGCTGGACATTAGGATAATGGTCAGCCCTTGGAACAGCCTGCTCAGCTTGGTGGTGAAGCCACCATCCCTGGAGGTGTTTAAAGGTCATTTAGAGGTGGTGCTTAGCAACGTTTTAGAGGTGAACTTGGCAGAGTAGGTTACTGGTTAGACTTAATGACATCAAGGGTCTTCTCCAACCTGAATGATTCTATGATTCTATGATTCTGTTCACCAAACCGGCTCGAGCCAGCAGGCTGCTGAGAGTGGAAGGAGCCTGCACCTCACCAGGTGCTGGCTGCACTCAGGCCAAGAACCAAGGGTTGGAGTCCTCCAAACTGAAAGAAGGGAGGCTGAGCAGGGAGTAAAGATGAAAAAACTAGCTGCAAATGTAGTAACCAGCTGTCACTGCTCTGGTGCTACTGGCAGGGGCTCCTACTGCAAGTAGGATAGGGCTGGACAGCAGTTCTTCAGTGGAAGGGAGGAAAGAGCAGGTGTCCAAGAAATGCGACAGAGAGAACAGTGAGCAACAAAGAACATACTCTGTGCATATTCTGTGCTCACGTACTTTGTGTAAGCGAATTAAAGGTAGGCTGTTACAGAGAAGAAGGGAAGCCTGATCCCAGAGGTTTAAAGATCACTGTATCATATAGATTTAATTATGTTTTGGCTTTAGTAAACAGCCTACAGTGATTAATAAGTTACTTGTGAACAAGAGGCATATTTTTGATGCAGTTGACTTGGATCATAGCTACAAACGTGGACTATTCATCACTTTATTATGATATTAAAAAGTTATTAAAAAACCACTTAATACCTTTCCACTGGGAAGACCTAATTCCTTAAGTGCCTGAAAGATCACTTTCTCTGTTTTACCTGATGCAAAGGTTCTGGTAATGCTGGAACAAAAAAGAGTGGAGAAAAAAAGGAGAGATATTAGTCACTTTTTATGCATCAGATCGCTCTTGCTCTTGCTTTTACTGCCAACATTTTCCTCTGGCTTAAACTGATGAAGGTAAGCATCTTCCAAGTAACAGTGCAGTTGTAAAAGTGCTGTAAGCTTCACAGAGCAGCACTGCTCTGCCTGCAATTTGTCCACGAGAAAATACATCAAAAGAATGAAGGACAAAAAGAACAGCAAACATAATCTTTGGGGTTTCTTCCCCGCACTATACTGGGGTACAGAGCCATGCAAATATTACTCTGTTGGTTCTTTTAATCTCTTGACACAGATAAATGACTCTGCTTAACAACCTAGAGAATCTGCCAATGAGGAGAGTTGTGTCTTCAGCCAGACCTGGTTGTGAGGACCCCCTCTTTTTCTAGCATCAACCTATGCCACTGTCTTGGTTCGAGTTAGAACAGAACTAGCTCTGGTCAGTGATACACCCATAAGGTGGCATGAACCACATCCCATGGCAGATTCCTTCCTCTTTCCTTCTCAAGGAGTCAATGCTGGCAAGCCAAACCTCCTTCCCTGCTCCCTCAATGCTTACTCCTCCCTTCCAACGCTCCCTCATCTTATAGCCATTATGGGCATCCCTGTTCTTGCCACACCATGATGTCTGAGACAGGATGGTCTCAGCTGCCACTGAAATATTTCCACCAAACTCAAAATACCCTCTTCCTTCTGCAGAAAAGGGGCCATTTCCCTACGCATACAACTGCCAAGCTGGTTTCCCTCCAAATAAATCCAAAGCACAGCTATTTGGGATGATTAATGTGAAAGCATTTGGTCTATTTCTGTTTCCATCTGAGATACATGTGAATAAACTCTATATCTAGAAGAGTAGATTCGACCCTGGCAGCCCTCCTGGTTTCTGTTTGGACTCTAAGATGACGTGCCCAGCAACCCCTTGATTTTCGGGGTCTCAATCTTGGGAGAAAAGCTCCAGTCTGTATCAAATAACTATTCCTGCTGCTAACAACAGCTGCACATTGGGTAAGCTACTTGATAAGAACAGATAGGGAGATAAAGATACTCTTTATCTTGAAGTGACACAGGCATTCAATGAAATTTGTTAATCGCACGCCTAATTTCACATGGCGAAAGATGGGAAACAAACTGTTGCTAGTACTTGTTGCCATAGCAATTCACAGTTGTTTTAATCTCCAAAACACTCTACATTGCTTATGTAAATATTTTCATACTAATAAAAATGAAGCTCAGGAAGTGAAAGATCTGAATGATAAAACAATATTTTAACAGGCTTTGGCCATGTTTTGGGGTTTAGTCAGTTCTTTTAAGTTCAATTTCTGTATCCCTATTTAGGCACCTGAGTAAGTTAGCTGATTTTCCAAAACGAGGACGTTTACACTAAAATGTGGAAAGAGTTTAACTATAAAGACTTGTTTCTTAAAAAAAAACCTCAGGTGTTGATTTCTCTACTACTAAAACACAGAGTAATGCCAGTTCTATAATTGACAACCTATCTCCAACCCTGTAACAAATCATCTAATGAGTTGGCCCCAATAACAAATGTAATGTAAGACATGCAATACTGGCGTAAGTGATTAATCAGAAACTGCGAGCCAAGATTCCATGGCTGCAGAGAACTTATTTTTCATGCCAAACTAATTTTTATTTCACCAGAGATGACAGAAAACACAGCACTAATTTGTAATGAGAACAGCAGTCTCAAAAAGATTGTTAGAATCAAAGCAAGGCTGTAAAAAATACAGCAGGACTCTCTCATTTTGCTCAGGACACTGTAAATAGAATGGTTTTTCCCTCTGTCGGAAGCAGCATCATCTTAAATATTCATTGTGGTCTATGCCTCTAAAGAAAAACTTGAGTAATTTAGATGCAGGCAAGTTACTGGTTTCCAGTTATCTATAGCTGTTTGCATGTTCTGTAGTGGTTTGGGGCTTTTTATGACAACACGTCAGTGTACTTCCCTGCCAATCGTTAAAATACTTCCCAAATCTGGGACTAAAGGGTATGAATCTGTTGTGGATGGATTAAATGGCTTGGTTACTTGAGACCTCCACCACGTCCCAACCATTACTTAAAACCAGCCAACATATAAACTATTCTGAGTTTGGTTCTGGAGCACTCATCACTGGAGGGATATTGAACTCCGTTGGAAGGTGTCCAGAGGAGGGCCACAAGGATGAGTGGAAGGCTGGAGCACCTCCCTTACAGGGACAGACTGAGAGAGTTGGGGCTGTTCAGCCTGGGGGAGACTCCAGGGAGATATGAAAGTGGCCTTCCAGTCCCTGAAGGGGGCTACAGGAAAGCTGGGGAGGGGCTTTTTCCAAGGGCTTGGAGTGGTAGGAGCAGGGGGAATGGTTTCCAGCTGGAAAAGGGGTGGTTCAGACTGGAAGTCAGGAGGAAGTTCTTCATGATGAGGGTGCTGAGACCCTCTACCAGGTTTCCTAGGGAGGTTGCAGCTGCCCCCTCCCTGGCAGTGTTCAAGGCCAGATTGGCTGGGGCCTTGAGCACCCTGGTCTAGCGGGGGGTGTCCCTGCTGATGGCAGGGGGTTTGGAACGAGATGATCTTTCAGGTCCCTTCCAACCTGAACCATTCTAGGAATCTATGACTCTGTTCAAATGAGACTTTTACCATGGCTCCACCAAATTTATCAGCTTGGCTGGCAGTGGAAGTACTGCTGCCTACACCGCACAAGAAATTATCACAACCTGTGTTTTGAAACAGATTTGGTCCAGGCATTCTGGTGTAATTGATACAAAGCACATCTACTAAAAAAGTGTAATTTCAAATTACCTTCATGACACTGCTGTAAATCAGATTTCACCCTCATCTGTCATGGTTTAGCTTTTACCTTTTTTTTTGGTTAATGTATTTTCATAGTTACAAGTTAAATCAGCTTAAATCCTTTGAAATGTGGTTAGACAAGGAATAAGCACAGGCTGGGCAAAGCTCATTTCCAAACAGGCACTAGTTGAGTAGATGCAAAATACAAAACATCTCAGTTCCAGAAGGACACAGAGCTGCTGGAGGGTGTCCAGCATAAAGCAATGAAGATGATGAAGGAAGTAGAGCACCCCCATTATGAGGAAAGGCTGAGGGAGCTGGGTCTCTTCAGCTTGGAGAAGAGGAGGCTGAGGGGGGACCTCATTCCTGTCTCTAAATCTGTGAGGGGTGGGTGTCAGGAGGATGGAGCCAGGCTCTTCTCAAGGTCATCTGAGGATAGGATAAGTGACAGTTTGTGTAAGCTGGAACAGAGGAGGTTCCCTACAAATATCAGCAGGACCTTCTTCCCAGGGAAGGAACAGACTGCCCAGGAGGGTTGTGGAGTCTCTTTCTCTGGAGATGTTCAAGACTCACCTCGATGCCATCCTGTGCAATTTGCTCTAGGTGATCCTGCTGTGGCAGGGGGATTGGACTTTATGATCTTTCAAGGTCCCTTCCAATCCCTAATGATTCTATGGTTCATCCCATCCTTGTAAAATCTGTAGATGCAGCTCTAGTCTCAGACTGACAAAATTCATTAAAGCCCAAAGGGCAAAAGTGCTGCTCTTTGGTCCTATGGTTTCAACACCACTAAGTGCCAGAAACTGTCCTCTTGCAAACACAGTAGGTTGACTGTAGTAGATCCATGCCCCAGAGTACATTAAAAATAGTTGAGAAGAATATTCATGACTCCACAACCCTCTGCTGTCCTATCGAGGAGTCAGGAATATTTATGCCATTTACCTCTGACAGTCTAAAGAGTTTCACCTTCTCCAGATTCATAATTCCCCGTGGCACGCGTAAGCACAAAAATCTGCCTTAAACCTGAAATTGAGTGCAAGGAGCTGTGATTTCCCAGGTGAGATTTCTTTTTCCTCCCTATTTTACTGCACTTCGTTGTAAAAATTAAATACGGGCAATCGTGTGATAAACATTCCTACAGCTAACAGATGTGCTGGGTATTGTGTTTCTCAGGGAATAAGCCTCCTATCTGTATCCCTGGAGCTACAAGGATCACTACAGGAGTCCCTGAGCAGCAGGAGGAGGTGGAGGTTTGATGAAGCAGGGCTGACTAGATAACACTGTGTGTGGGAAAGGCTGATGGAAGCATCAGCAGTTTTAACCAGAGCAGTTACTGGGGGAAGGACTGGATAAACAATTCCACACACACTTCCCAGCACTTCCTAGCTTGCCTTCCTCATAGAGGTATCCTTCTCTCCTTATGCATCTACTTCCTTCTGTTCCCTCTTTAATTTATCCTTCTCTGCACAGTGTTCATGGGAGGAGGGAAGCAGTGAAGGCCCACACATACCTGCTGCCCAGTGCTGAGACAGCTGGGTGCTGGTGTTCCACATCATAAGTATCAGCTTTACCTTGTGATCTTGCAGTTCTGCATCAGGATTCTGATTCAGCCTGTCCAGTGCTGGTCTATAGGACAGACTGATCTTTTTTGCCCCCCTTCGCTCCCACTACTCCTCTATGACCTCCATCAGTCTCTCACTGCTATCTCTGCAGTGGGTGATGTTTCCTAGATGAGCCCCCAAAAGTTACCACATTTCACCCACATCAACATTCCTGGGAGCACCCAGAGGTACGGAAGATTCAGCTTTCCTCTGCACAGCCTGAGACAGTAGATCCCTTACAAATGTACAAGGAAACTACTTTAGCAATACATTAAGCTGCTGGAGACCGATCAAACATTGACCTGCAAATAGCATCACTTTAAACTTAAAGACTTAATATGATGGAACCAGTGGAACGGGCTCTCTTTAGCAACAGGCAGGCTTGTCTGCAGAAAGAAATCATCGTGCTGCAGCACAACAAAGGGAATTTATGCCATGCTAAATACGAGGTAAAATATTCCAAGGTAGAATTTCAGACAAGCGAGCGCACTGTAAATTCATACTGAGGAACACAGTTCCGTGTTCAAACCCAAAAGTCTTGAAAATTAATTGCCTCTGTAGAATTGCTCCCTCATCACTACCTTGCAGTTGATATTCCACAGGGGACTTGTGCACAGAAGGTGCCCTATGGCAGTGCAGTTCCAATTTGAGAAATAAGCAGGGGCTTGTCAGTGTGAAAGCTGAAAGCTGAATACACTGAAGCAGCCTTAGCACTGTCAAGGTGTTTGAGTCATGAAACTAAAGAAACCCACAAGGCAGCATGGCAGGCCCTTTGTCTTTCTGCAGATCCTACAGATGCAAAATCCTCTCTGGCTCCCTTGAAAAACAAGTTCTGTGAGACTTATCCTACAGAACCATCCTTCTTGCTCCCTTCTGTGAGGTTCTATTTATGCAAAACCAGCAAGCCCTAGAAGTATGGTTTTCACACACACATTGCATGAGGAGCAAAGAAACTCAAGGTATCAAGAATTAATTTCTAGAGCAGGAGAGGGAAAATTGCTGTTTAGTCACAGAGCACTGGAAACCAGTAACTTGTAATATTCATTAATAGCTGCACAGACACTGCTCTGACTTTCTGTTACTGACAAAAATGAACTTAGTGATCCATTTGCCATGTGGAGACAACCAGATATTATCCTGGGGGCTCCTATAAAAGCAGAAGTATTTTGGCAGAGCTGTATCTGCCTCTGCCACAAGGAAAGACATTTTAACATGTACCTTTTTCTCCCCCACTTAACTAGACTGCAAACTTTTATGGGTCATTTGATGAGCATTTTATGAAGTTTTACAACTGAAAAACCCACCTCCGAGCAGTTTTAAGAGAGAAAACTGATGCTCTTAGCTCGAAGTGGCTTTGAAAAGAATTACAAGCACTGCTGTCTTTATTGCAATAGACTAAGAACAAAATGACTTGGCTAATAATGTCTTGTCTAGTTTACCAGTAGCCAAGAGTGTCTATTTCTGAACTTACTTTTCCCTGTGCATCGGCGATACCAGTGGTATTGTATTTCCTTAATAACCCACAGAAGTTTATTAACATTGTTCAACCAGTACCTGTTAAAACGTGACTCTCCCGACGGTGCTTACCTCCGGACTGGAATTTTCCCATTGGTGTTTGTTAGAAAGGCCAGCTTCATCCAGCTGAAATGAAGAACGAGGTATTTTTTTATAAGTCTCTTTGTTAAAACTGGCACCTAGATACTTAGATTGAACTTCAGATTATTGCCATGTTCGTGAAATAACTACGAACAAGCAATTAGCCTCTAATAAAAACATTCTTCTAAAGTCCATTTAGTGCTTGAGGCAGAGCAGTTCATTAAATGGAAAGGTAAAAAGCAGGCTGAAAGAAACAGCACATCAGGCAAATCACAAAATTAAAGATGAAATTAAAAGAATGAGCAAAAAAAGGGTAAAACATTTTTTCAGAGGGGTGAGGGCTGGGGAGAGGTGTAGGAGGGGCTCAGGGGGTATGAAGAATGACTCAGTGGGATTTGTTTGCTCATGCATCAATCAAAGAACCAACCAGACAATAATTAAAACATAGGGTATCAATAAAACGAATGAAGGGTTGTAAATACTCTTAGAATTTCTCCTCGCGGGCACCAGGTATGAACTTGAGACCGTTCCTGGTGACAATTAAAAACCCTTCACTTTCACACCGTTTTCTTTCTTACGCTGCTCTGTGATGCGAATGTTCAACTACGAAAACCCAAATCTTGATTTTGTGTGAACACCAAGGAGAAAACCACAAGGACAGAAAAATCAAGGAGAAAGAGGAGGAAAGGCAGTAACTTACTGTTTCTTGAGACATGTCATTGGACTGACATTGTTAGCTCTAAAGTTGTGAATGATGGATCCAAGCCCTTCTACCCATTGCTGAAAAACATGATACAGAAACACTAAGTTAGGTAAACGAAAGGGTGGGAAAACTAGTGCGATTTGTCCTGGGGGAAGGCTGCTCTTCCTCATACTTATGAATAATGTTAATCACTTGAGCTGAGGGGGAAAAACCCCTGTCCCCTTCACAGTCTATAGCACCAAGGAAAAGTCCAGCCACATTTTAGCCATTACTGTGTAATTCCCGACTAAACAAAGTGAGTGAGCTTTCCATTCTTCCAAGGACTCCATGTAGCATCAGTGGTGCTATTAAAAGAGTTTATTGCCAGCACAGGCAAGTGCCCCATTGATTGATTTATTAAGCTCTCTATTTATAGCCTGCACAAACATAGCCCTGCCTTTCAGTTGCGGCTGGCAATATTAGCTATTACCAAGCAACAACTATGTGAGGACATACTTAACTGGTTAAGTTTTAGAAAAGGAATAAACCAAGATATTAATAAGCTAGAGCAAACCACAGGGCAACGCAACAATTGTTCTGTGCTGCTGACCTCATCTTGCATCCTCCTGACACACTCAACCTGCTTACTGTCTTGCTTTCACCCTTAAAAAGCAAAATGTTCTCCTAATCACTGGGATGACTTTCAGCCACCAGCAGCATTACAACACTTTCTTAAGGGACTCCTTTCTATGAAACTATTTTTCTGCTACAGCTTGCACTTAGCCTTTGTATAGAAGCAGCTTAAGGATTAGGCCATGAGAAAAGCACTCGTTGATTTCAACAAGAATCCTGGCAGGGTAAAGCGATAGGAAAAAGCCAAATTTGATCTCAATTATGCCATTGTAACGCTAGGATTACTCAACAGATAATTTACAACGGTGGAGCCGAGATGGGATTTAGTCCACTGCTTAACATTAGTTTTATGGATAAAGAAGCTTCGCGCTTCAGGCCAAATTCCGTGCATGCAGCTTGAACTGACTTGGGCAGGATCCAGAATTTGACACTGATAAATAGATGCAGATGAGTTTATTTTTCTTTCCGTGAATGGGTGCTATACATCTGCAAACCAGATTAACAAAATCATCATTGATACAGAAGGAATACTAACATCCTCAGATAATGGCACACTGCAGGCGGTCAATCCTTATGCGCTGAGACGAAGTCTAAGCTGTCAGTTCAGCGTTTCGTTCAGCACCTTGTATTCACAACAGATTATAAACACATCGCAAACTCCTTTCTAAACAAGAGACAGTTGATCAGATACCCTTAGAAATGGGCTCCCTTGTAAATCCTAAAGATTTACTTGGCTTTAAGTCAGGCTTTTCCTGAAAACTTCTAAACAAGGATTTAGAAATATTTAAATATTAATAAAAGTGCTGGATAAATATATGCACACAAGTAGAGTAAACGTATAGCTGAGAATCATTTGAAAACACAAGTCTGACCTAGGAAAAGAGCAAGGCTTTGTGCTTTTCTTGATTGCATTTCTGTACTGGAAAACAACCCACCAGTAACAGTCCGCCCTCCCATTTCTCCTTTCCCAATTGCAATGACGTAACGGTAACAGTATGGATGTACTGCCTGGGGATAGAAAGAAATCAAAGTTCATGGGGAAAGATAATATTATTTATTTGAACTGATTTATCTGGAAGCCATCAACAGATTTAGGAAACATCTTTTCCTAGAATTATTCCCTCCCCTAAGTTGATATAGGAATAGTGCTCGTGATAATTCTACGTACACGCCTGAACAAGTCTTTTCCGAAAGGAAATTTCAATCTCCTAGAGCTGCCAAAATTCAACTCTCATCTACAATCTCTCATCTTGGTTTTCATTTTGTTTTGGTTGGGTTTTTTTTTTTAAGCAGTGAAATATAAAATCACTGCTGCATTAATGCTGTCACGGTTATACAAAAAAAATCCATCCTCACGCGACCTTGATTACTCTGTCATCGTGTAAAAGCTCCTCAACCTTTCAACACTGACCCGTACAGGAAAACAACATATGCACCGCTTTGCAGAATTAAATGACTCAATATGCGTGTTGTGAATAAACTTCAGTTTTTCAAAGCTCCATTTATTTTCTGCTGAAGAAAACCCCACTGCTGCAGCACTGGGAATGACACCGCTTCAGCAGGAAATAAACACACAGAGAGATTTATTCTGACTTGAAGGCAATGGACTGCAACTACAGCAGATAAAACAAACATGTTTAAAAGGCAAGTGTAACCAGCCCCCAGTTCTGTAGTTCCTTCTGTGCACTGAGAGCGGCTGACAGAAAAGAAACACTGCTAGAGAAAAACAACCCCTAAGTATAAAGAGAAGTCCATAAACACACAAATCACTTTCCAAGTCATTTCTTCACAGGAATCATCCTGATGATTCCCACTTTAGAGGACTCCCTAATCGTTTTTCTATGATAATGCCCCTTCCTGATGGAGATGCCAGATCAGGCACTGCATTCTCTTGCACCAGCAGAGCACAGAACTACAGCCAAATGCTGCCCAGCCACAAAAGCATCACATCTCTGCTGGCACCAAGCACGAGAGCAACCTAAGAGGCTGTGTCCATCTGTGAATTATCTTTGAGTTGGCAATGATGCCCCCTGGGCAAGAGATAGCTGTTTAAGGGACACATTTGCCCATGTGCTCCACAACACACAGCTGTACTACAATGCAGCATCTGGCTGCCCATACTTCAGTTTGGGGTTAACGTAGTTTCTGGAGCATTTCATCAGATCTTCCCCAGTTACCAGCTGGCCTCAGATTAACTAGGAAAAACAGAGCTGAGGATAAAAAGAAAGCTTCTGGATTGTCAATACAGAAGCAAAACAACATAAGATGAAAAAAACCCTCTTCATCTATAGATTAATATAAAGGCGCAGTGCAACACATGCAAACTCTTTGTCCTTCTAAGCCAGAATTGTCTCCGAATAGCAGTTATCTTCACAGTCACCTTGAAGGCACGAATATTCAAAAAATATCCACAGGCTGAGTAGTCTGACCCTTGTCAAGCTGGCTTTGCTGATAACACATCAGTCCCAGATTGTAATATACACTTGTCTGGTGGGAGAGATGAAAGAAGAGTTCAGATTTTTCTCAGCTAACGTGTTAGAAAGAAGAACACCTCCCTTATGAAGAAAGGCTGAGGGAGCTGGGGCTCTTGAGCTTGGAGAAGAGGAGGTTGAGGGGAGACCTCACTCACGTCTATAAATATGTGAGGGGTGGGTGCAGGAGGATGGAGCCAGGCTCTTCTCAAGGGCATCTGGGGATAGGACAAGGGGCACTGGGTGCCAGCTGGAACAGAGGAGGTTCCCTATCAATCTCAGCAGGACCTTCTTCCCAGGGAGGATAAAGGAGCACTGGAACAGGCTGTCCACGGGGGTTGTGGAGTCTCCTTCTCTGGAGGCGTTCAGGACCCATCTAGATGTGTTCCTGTGCGACTTGGTCTAGGTGATGCTGCTGTGGTAGGGAGACTGGACTAGATGATCAAGGTCCTTTTCAAGTCTATGATTCTATGCCTTACTTGCATACGCTGTGACAGCACTTGTTTTATAGATGAAGTTCAAACACTTGAAACCCATGTAAGTAAACAGGGATAAACACCCTTCTGTTGTGCTGAGCTGTTCCAAATCATTTTGTCTCCAAAGATGGAAAATACTATAACAAGGTGAAAACCTGAAATGAGGCAGATATGAAATGCTTCACTTGGGTCTTGCAGAAAACAGATACAGATTACTTTGATAGGAATGTGATGTACAGTAGACATTTGATTCTTACTGACACGAGTGCTAAATACTGTCCAGTTTTCAAACTGTGGCTCAGTACCTTTAACCTGTCAGCACTAACTCTGACTACATGTATATATCAAGAATTATTCTAGATTCACATAGAAGAGGAACCTGGCCTCTGCTATCTAGTCCTAGAGAATCAAGAACCAGTCAAAGATTGAAAACAAAGACAATGCCTTAGCATAGACCTTCAGGCTGACAGAAGCAGCCAAAATCAAAGTGCACTGTAGGCTGAGATAAGCAGGTTATGCTGTTTCTCCTCTAACAAGACCCAACATTGTCAAATATAAGGAGAAAGCACAAGAAAAATTGATGGGAGAAGCACTCACTAACTTTCACTGTGCTACTCAGATGCTCTGGGTAATCTTGTATTAGCTGGGGTTCATTAGTGAAACACAGGCAGTAGTGCCAGGGCACAAAGGAAGTTTGACCTCTCTGCTGTCTTTAAAAAAAGATCAACCTTCAATTTCGGAGGGTTAAAAAGGCCAGAAATCATGAAAGGCTAAAATCACTGTAATCTACAGCTCATTAAATTCTAGACAAGGTAATTCATGGCTTCTTTACAGATGAGGTCTCTACCCTCCAGAGCTCTTGAGCTCTCCACTTTTTCAGTGAAGTCTTGATTCTACTTCATTCAAGCACTAGGAAAGCTGCATAAGCAAAAGGGCACTACCCTTCTGATTGTGGCTTCCGACTGCCTGTGGGAGCCAAGGGCCTGATAGTTTGAAGGCTGAGGAATCCAATGGTGAACAGAACCGCATTTCCCAACCCTTACCGAGCCAGACCTGGCCCGGGGTGCCTTGCCCTCAACCAGTGGTGCTGTGACCAGTAGATGTCCCTCTTCTCCCAGAGCAGATGTCTCTTCAGTAATCTCAGCTCTGTGAAAAATCACAGTACCTCCACAGTATGACAGCAACAGCAAGGAGACTGTAACGGTGTAAAACCAATCGCCTGCCTGGCCAACTGAGCACAGGCTTGCAGATATTATGGTTGTGAAAGTTCTGTTACCAAGATAAAAGAAACCTCTGATTTCCTGGCGTTTCATCAGGAAAGCTGAGGCTCACACCCACACTCTGCAAAGGAAGTTGCCTAATGTGTCCAGACAGCTACCACCCTTCAACACAGTGTTCCAGCCAGGAATGACTTTTCAAATATTGGAGGGATCTGCTCTGAAAGAGATGGAAAACTCATGTTGGCTGCCTTTGTACAAAGTAAGACAGCTATAGTAGAGCCACACACAATGAAATCAACCTCCTGGCTACTGAGAACCAGGGCTGAAGTTTCTGATTTACCGTAACTCCATGGTGTCAGAGCCAAGAAAGAACATGAACAAGCACAAAAGCAAGCACACTGAAATCACAGATGTGTAACTGCAGGCTCGCTTCGATAGGAAGAGTTCTCGGTAACGCATACTCGGTGCGGGGCTACCTGAACGTGTAAGCAGTGTTCATGGATTTAAGACTCTCATAATTTCGAAAGGTTTCTCATGTAGGTTATGAGATGTAAGCCACATCACAGCAGACATCTGAAGTTCTATCCAGGTTTCTTGAAGCATCTGGCTTTAAAACATCCAAACAAACCAAAGCCATGGGAAACCAACTACTCTCTAATCTGTCAGATATTCCCTCGGGAATCTTCTGCTACCTTCTATCTGCCTTCCTAGCTGCATGATTTGGGCAAATATTTAATAGCTTGCTTCACGGACAAGAAAACCAGGGTCAACTGAAACAGAACATCAGTGTAAGTAAGAAAGAGCCATCTAGTAGAAACAGCGACAAGAAACATCATTCTGGAGTGCTTCACCATGGTGATCCATTTAACCTTTTCAAACAAACTGAAATCAGTTTAAAAATGAAAACTGCTACTCCAACTGAAAAGTTGGAGACTGTCAAAACAAAATGCTTTCAAACACAGTCATCTTCAGCACCGTGGTATTATTAGGGGTATGATAAAGTTCGCATTTTATCTTAGTGGTGTTTACCAGCACATGAGTAATAAAGCGGTTCAGTACAAGCTACTTGCTCTGGTGCCTCATAGGTGAGCCATCAAAGCGGGATTCACTGGCATTGCCAGGAACACACCTGTAGAAAACAACCATTTACTATCAAATCCAGCCTGGCTGTGTTCCTGTGCCACTTGGTCTGGGTGATCCTGCTGTGGCAGGGGGATTGGACTGGATGATCTTTGGAGGTCCCTTCCAGTCCCTGATGATTCTATGATTCTTTTTGTTTTGTTTTGGCTTCACCCATTAGCACTTGAACTAAATGACCTGGTTAATTTTGTCTCAAGATAAACCCTTGACATGGACCTACGCCAGCTTCGCGTAGGCAGCCGACATGCCATGCGCCAAGGCCTCACACGAGCACCCCATCACTTTCGCACGAACAAAATTCGTGCCTAAATACTGGCCTTTCCAAACGTCCTAGATTGAGGGAAGCAGATTATCCGATTACTAGGTCACAGAAAGTCCATCTGGAAGTAAAAAAGAAAAATACACACACACACACATACCACCCCCCTCTGGTATGGGCATGTTTGAATTTAAGCTCACAGTAATTTATATGCAGCCTGATTTCATCAGGATTTCAAAGCACTACATTTAAAATTCCACCTTTTACAGTCACTCTCCACTCCCGCAGTGGAGCTGTTTTAGGAATGGACCACAACAGCTGCTTGCAATCAGAGGCAGCGAACACCCTATTTTGTGGTTGTTTTAAGAGTGGAAATGAAAACCAATTTCTCAGCTGAAAACACCAATAAAAATTTAAGTAGATAGAATGTAAATAGCAGAGTTGGAGCTTGGAGACAAGTGGAGAGATAATAAACACACTCTTGTTAGAATAGTTATACTTGGAGCTCAGCAATGACTTGGCCAGACCTGCTGAGAACATCGCCATGAGAGGCAGCAGAACGTGAGACTGCCCCGGTGCAGAGATGATGACAGATCACAACGGACCACAGCCTGGGACAAGCTTTGCCTGGAGAGGAGAGTTCAGCGCTGCTGACAGCAGCAATGTGAACGCCCAGTCTGCCACAACTGGGCTGAACCTACACTGTCACCCTACTCCATGGAACCAGCCAGAATCTGCTTCCACTGACACAACTCCTGACACTGGTAGTCTGAAGAAGCCAGAAACCTGCATCAGTTTTATTCTTTGTCATGGTTGCTCAGTTCCACAGTAACCCAGCCTTCAGTGAGTAAACTATTCCTTCTTTTCCAATTATTATTTATAGAAGCAGAATAACTTTTTGCCCACTGTCTGGGCAGAAAGGTTCTGGGCTCTTGTGTTTGGATTAGTCTCTAAAGTCCCTTGCTTCCCAATCAAGGTGACAACCAATCCTGGTTCATCTGGGGAAGGGACTAACGATCTACAGCAAGTAATGCCTGCCTTCCACAGGGCAACAGAGGGCAGAAACAGCAGAAACCACTAAGGACACGTCTTACATGTATATGGGCTGCTTCAGCTACAATCACTGCCACTTCTCCAAACTCTTCCCTCTGACAATTAACAAGGGGAACTTACTTTTGCAGATTAAACTGCAGTTAGTAGGTGCCTAGCTACATAATGCCACACGAAGATTCACTTCTAGAGATTTACCACGTCCCAGGAGAAACGTGTCTCCTCGTGAACAAAGCAAGAAGTGAGCAGCAACAGCTCTATGTGCAAACAACTCCTAGCACATTTAGTACAGAAGCATAGTAGCAAGTCAATGAATTTACAAATACAAATATATTACAAGCCAATTTACTTCCCATATGACCACTGTCACAGCAAAGGCAACCTGAAAACGTGATGTAATATGAACTACATGGTAGCATTAGGTTACTGCTGAATAAGACTGTGGAAGGGTGAGCTCCATCCACCAGGAAAATGAAAGTCATTGCATTTCCCTTCAGCATCTGTGTGCGTTACAGATCCACAGCATAACCATCACATAGTCATGACCCCCACACAGAGCCACTAAACAGTGGAGGGAATGTTGTGTCCTGTATGTGACAGCCTCAGTGTCTACTTTAGATAAATCACCCCGCACACAGAGGCTGACAGAGTCATTATTTCCTTTCACCACAGCACACAGACCCATTACAGAATGCTCCAGACGGATGTTTGCTGTCCTTAGTAGAGTGTGGCAGTAGACATTAGGACAGGTATTTAAGGCAGGCTCACTTACATGGGAAAAACAACGAAGTACTCATGAGGAGCTCTCTTTGGTGGGGTTTTTACTTACTTACTACTCCCACACAGCGAATCAAGAGGAAATACCTTGGCTACTTCTGCGTTTTCCGCTACCATGAACGTGAAGCTGATGTTCACCAGATCTGTGCCACTGCAAACACACACTATCCGTCCTTCCAACTCGTTTTCTGATTTTCCAACAGCTTCAAGTGCAGTCAGTATTTTGGGATCCTGTTAAACAGAATAAATAACTTGTTCACAAGTTATGCCGCACGCTATGGTAATTTCCACATACACGCGTGTCCATTTCCACATACATTCACACCTTTAAACCTTTGCCATATACCTTAAACAAATGCTTTCACTTACAATTTCTGTGTGCAAACCTGTAAAACAATGCAGTCTGCCCATCAGGACTGCAACTGTGAGAATTCAGATGAAAATGGAGGATGTAAAAGACATTGTAGGAATTTAAATGAGAAATTACATGTATTTTCATCACAGAAAATAAAATGGTATCACTCCAGGACTGGGAATAGAGGAACTAGCTTGATCTCAATTAAAATAGTCCAGTCCACAGTGATTGAGAGTGATGAGCTGTGTGACCTTTGGTTCCTAGTTGTACAAGTGGTATTTCTGCTGAGGGTCAAGGGCTATTGATTTAATGGGCATAAAGAGTGAATTACTTGTATAAAGACAAGGAGTTAACTCTGAAGCCGATGGTTATCAGCACAGGAAGCATGGGGTTGTCTGCACCACCACTTCTCACGCCCCTTCTCTATGGGGGAAAGATTTTAGTCTATGAATTCCCAAGAGAACTACAAACAGGCAGTTGTTACCTGCAGTTAACACCAAGACGAGTAACACATGAGAGTGTTAACAGGTTAATCCTACTTCACAAGAGATCAGGGGAGGCCCACAATTCACTTCAGCAAGTTGAGTGCTTTCCTTCTGAAGGATACCACTGAAATGATTTCCACAGGTTTGGGCTTCTCCAAAACTCTTTGCTAGTACTTGTGCTGATACTGATCAAAACAGTTGGTCAGTGACCAGCTGTCCTCACTCACCAACTTGCGAAGAAGGATGCAAGCAAAATCTCTTACATTGTGTTTCAACAGAGAAAGAAAACATAATAAACTAAAGAGATGAGAACAAAATTGGGAATATGAAACTCTTGTTCCTTCCAGATCCCTGAAACTAGGGTTGCTGATACTAACTTACTTGGCTTAAAACCTTATCGTGGTTTGTAAATGAGAAGCTGTGGTTGTATGCTTTAAAGAAATTTACTTCATCCTACATTTTACCTTCAGCTTAAATATTCCTTTTTAAACTGAAAAGTATCAACCCACTAGAGCATACCTTTGGTACAGCTCCAAAGCGAACACTGTTGATCAGGGAGCATTCCAATACCTGTCCTTCCTGAAACAGCATCAAAAGACAGAAGTTCAAAGGTCTGTTGAACAGAGGAACTGCAGCAAAATTAAACAATGAACTTTATTTGCAAACACTGCTAATTAACACTTAAACTGGTTTTGTAAATAAACCAACAGGATTCTTTCAGATTTCTTTAATACTTGATGGAATACGAAGCAAACACAACGGTATCTAATACGCGTTCCTGATGTGATCATCATGTACCTTTCCTTCACTCTTCCAGCTCAGAAAAAACCCAAATTCATCCACTTGGAAGAGACAGTTACTTTCGAAGACAAAAGATTCCTATAGGAAAGAAAACACAGATCATTATTTTAGTCCATTCGACACATTTCATATATTTATTTATTGTTCTGAAAGAAAAGGATCGTTACACTGCTCCCCAAATGACTTCCTAACGAACCTTCTATTCACAAAGCAATCAGAAACAGGCAAAGCAGGCTTGTAAGAAACACTCATTTCAAATCACTTGTGCTTTTGCTGCCACTTGAGAAATCAGGATGGGCTGAGTTAATATTTTCCTACTTCTTTGCAGCTATGATTTGTTTTGTTTATTAAAAGCAGTGATTTTTACCGAATCAATAACCTTAATGAAGTGGAACTTAAAAAAGCCGTAAATATTGAAAATTAAATGCTCCCAACTACGTAAAGGTTAAAAATGCCCAATTTTCCAGCACCATCATCAGAATCGAGTGACTGCCTTTCATTTTAACATTCAGAACTCTGAAGCACTTTTCTGTTAGACTATAACTGCATGAAGCCGTGAGCATTTTGTAGCCGGAGCACCTGGCAAGCAGAGTTTGAAGGATATTGATGTGAGAAGAAATCAATACAGAACGGTACACTGAAGTGACTAGACAAGGCAAGAAAAAATCAAAGCAGCTGAACTAAAAAAGCAATTTCGTCTCCACACCTCCAGCCTCAATTAATGCATCATAAATTAAGCTAAAATGCAGAATTATGCTGTGTAGAATAAATCATTTCTGAATGAAAAAAAGGGATCCAGGGATTCTTGACTTCCTTAATTGAAACTAAACCATCGCATGAGCAGGCTGCAGCGGTGCTGACTGCTTCAGGGATCAGGGCTCTATTCTGTGTTAAAGACTGAGGTACCTGTCTGAAATGCCATAGCCTCTCCTGTGCACACAGCGAGGGCAGCAAGCACAACAACATACCTGGCTGTTCCAGAGTCCTGCATGCAGGACAGCTT
Organism: Upupa epops; assembly: GCA_013397515.1. Taxonomy (NCBI): domain Eukaryota; kingdom Metazoa; phylum Chordata; class Aves; order Bucerotiformes; family Upupidae; genus Upupa; species Upupa epops. The sequence goes on from VZRI01013052.1 coordinate 113,903, forward strand.
GAATTTAAGTAAAGGAACCAGGTAAAAACTCCAGTACCCTCAATTCACGGAGCAGCAAGTCTGTACATCTATGGAGGATGGTTTGTTCTCACAGGGTTACGCTGCACAAGCCCCCCAGGCTGACCTGCGATGCAGGATAGGTGCCTACAGATGTTTCTTTGGCCTCTGCCACGGAACAAGGGTAGACTAAGGAATGGTTGCATTATCCTGACTTGACACCGAGCATGAAGGCAAGCAACTTCCTGGATCCACGGTTATGTAATATCTTTGAGGCATCCTAGATGGGCACAGCCAAGGGGCATACACACTGTATGCACTAGTTCTGCACTGATGTGCTGTATGACCTTAGTTCGCTCACCATTTCCCTTTTTCCCGACATGACCTTTCTGTTGGGGTGAGGAACGAAGCACAGACTTTGCATGAAAATTAGAAGCCTGTATCTGAAATATTTTCCATGAAAACTGCAAGGCTTACAGTACTGGGATTGGAACCTGCTGTGTTCCTACAGCCTTTCTAAAACAATAGTCTCTCTTGCGCAGGCTATCTAGCTACTACCACAACACAATTAAATAATAACCTCTGAGTATCATAAATCTGATAATATCAAGCAGCCACACCATCAAGTGCTCACTGTTTACAGGCTACAGATCTTAACTTCTCAGTCACTGGGGGTTTTTTTACAGCCCTTGATGATTCCTGTAGCATTGCAGATAAAATACACAGTAACCCAAGTGAAAACCTTTCCACGCTTCCAGAAAAGTCTCCTCCAAATAAAAATAAACAACAGGCTTCCAAGTGTGCCATAGAAACCTGGCATAACTGCAGCAAAACTTGTAGCAAGCAAGGTAGCTACAGAATGTCACCCGCATGGACAAACAACATTTTGCTCCATGGGTGGCAAGTAGGGACCCCCCACACACACTTTCTACAGGGTTTGGGATGGCTGTAAATTCAGCTGCAAGGAACAACACTTTTGGTACTACCATCTCAGCCCACATCCACCCAGTTTTATCCAGCCTCACACATGCGCCTGCTACGGACAGCAATCTACAGTGCAGAAGTGTTATGTCTTGAGATGTCTCCTTCTCCCTGTTACTGGATGCAGATGCCTCCTGGAGCATTCAATGATTCTACTGAGCAATCAGTTCTAGTTAGAGATGTCCCTTCTTCTTGCAGGGGGGTTGGTCCCGATGACCTTTAGAAGTCCCTTCCAACCCAATACATTCTGTGATTCCGTTGTTTCTGTTCCTGATTTCAGAGCAAAATTTGAGCACTTCAGCTATTCTCTGTATCTGCGTATTCTCTGTTTCCCATTTAAGGCTCAAGAGAAGAACCACAGACCATGCCTCACCCCACCCAGATCTTCACAGGCTGAGTTTCTGAAGCAATATTTGCCAAAGAGAGAGCTTCTATAAACCTCCTTTCTAAGGAATTCAGTGTCCACTAGTATCTTCTTAGTTTATCTGTCCCCAAACCTGAAAACACAGGGTAAATCTACTGTCCCTATCTTGGCAGGCTTCATGTTAAGAAACACGTTATCCTCACATTTCAAAAGATAAGAGGAAAATACTAATATCCTGAAGGCACTTATGAAGAAACCTTCAACTTTTAGAGACTTCCTGTCCACACAAGATTAAAACCAGACCCTGATAAAATTCCTCTCGCAGGCATATCGATGCCAACGCTAAGGTAAATGTCTCAGCACTTTATTTTGGCCGGCTATGCACAATCCCTTGGTTTGCATTCATTTCATACGTCTGGATTAAAGCACAGCTTGAAAGTGGGACCATAGCAATCATACCTCAGATAGACTACAGGTTGATTTTCTGAAGTAGATCAAATCGCTCCGGATCTCCAATGATGCATTTGAATCAGAATAGAAAGGTTTTGTGTTCTCTTAATTTCCCTTGTGAGATGCAGGACCTCAGCTTCTATATTACAAAGAGACACATTTCGCCCCCACAAACCATTTGATTGATGTTCTAAAAATGAAGAGATTCACTTTTTGCCAGTAATGTGCTTTATGAATCCGCAAAGATGAGAGCTTTATGCACACTGCAGATATTTTGATCCAAATCTCCCTGTCTCTTTCTCAGGGCTTAGCCCAAATCAAAGGGATTAAACAGATTTTGAGTACTTTTAAAAGCGGAAATCCATACAGCAATAAATGGAGTTGGTATTTCCTCCACACACACTTCCTAGAGTCACCTGAAAGTTTATTTGTGTACCAGGAAAGCAAAACGTGAAATACTCTGTATCACCCACATATTTTAGAAGAGAAGAGCAAATGAAAAGCAACTGGCCTCTTACCTCTTCATATCTATCGAACACAGCTCCATCTTGCATAAAAGAGGGAACTGGCTTCTGCCAGTTAAATTCGTAAGGTTTTGCCATAATTCTAGAAGACAAACCTGAAATGGAATGAAAAGGCAGAGTTCAATTACTGTCATTTGAAAGGACCATTCTGAAATCTAAGCAGGGGAAAAAACAGACTTTAAGCTTTTCCTTCTGCAAGGAAATGGTTTTCAAAAAATCACAGTGCATTTCCCAATCAAGAGTTCCAGAAGGACTTCTTCACAGTGAGGGTAACAGAGCATTGAACAGGCTGCCCAGAGGGGTTGTGGAGTCTCCTTCTCTGGAGACGTTCCAGACCTGCCTGGCTGTGTTCCTGTGTGACTTGGTCTGGGTGATCCTGCTGTGGCAGGGGGACTGGACTGGATGATCTTTCGAGGTCCCTTCCGATCCCTAAGGATTCTATGATTTTCCTCCTAAGAGCATTTTTGTTTCATAACTTGAATATGAAAGCTAGGTGTAAAACATGTTTCTGAACTTTAGTATTTCAAAAATGATTGCACTTTTACATTGGTTTAAATATCTGCTACATCACTTCTAGAGGATAATGAGACTGGCAGTGAAGCAGCCCTAGATGACATCCAACAACGCAGTCTGTAACATACATGGGTGTTTCTTTTTCATACAGGAAAACACTAGATTTGCAGACAGATTACCTTCTATATTTGTATTCAAATGTGTGTACATATATAGGAAAAATGTGGCTTGCATTTCAAGACCTTTATACACTAAATAAAATCTTAGGTATTTTCAATTGCATTATATACATAACTCACAAGGTGGATAATACACAGGGCAAAATTCATAGAGGGGAAAAAACCCAACCTGTTTAGGGGCACAGGGCATTATAGAAAACAAGGTTGGACATTTCTGCAAGTACAGGAATTTGACCAAACTGTTAATATGAGACCTAACATAGAAGTCATGAAGAATCTTGCAATAAGATTATCAAATTATTCAGCAACTTTCCCTTCTAAGTTATGCTGTTACACCAGAAAATGTCCCAAGCTCATAGCCTGAAACAACGAAGTTCACTTTATTTGAGGTAAAGTGCATCTGCATTGTTCCTGCTTGCTAGCACTACCTGGGACACACAATACCTTCCTTACTTCTGTAGACACTGGACCAGAAATCTTTCTGCAACAGAGACAATTGCATCCAGCCCAAGCAAAATTTGCCTGAGTTAGAAGAATAAAAAGCACACATAAAATCCAGAGACAGCGTGACAGTCTGTGTAATCTATGCTATGCAAACTATCTTTGCAGCAGTAGCGTATGCCAAACCTCAGAATAGCAGTCTAAAACACTACCAAGTAGGTAACAACACGTCCACAGTGTTCCTAGACAGAAATGTCTACTTTGACTGAACTTTCAACTCAGAGTGGAGGCAACTGTTTAAAGGATTTTTTCAGTATCCCACTTTTCTGACTTGTTTTCATCTGTATAAAAATGATCTACCAAGAAAAAGGACAAGAACAAAAGAATTCAGAGGGTACTGACCAACACAGGCTTTAAGAACAGTTATTTCTGATAGTTTTCGATAGGATAAATATCATGGCTACAAAAAAACCCAACAAAAATATAGTGGTGAGGTCCATCGCTTTATCTCCTGCCCTTTCCTGGTCATCAACACAGGAATATCAAAACCACGTTATCACATCCCTAAACCTCTGTCCATAACTATCAAAAAAATCACAGTGCATTTCCCAATCAAGAGTTCCAGAAGAACTTCTTCACAGTGAGGGTAACAGAGCACTGAACAGGCTGCCCAGAGGGGTTGTGGAGTCTCCTTCTCTGGAGACGTTCCAGCCCTGCCTGGCTGTGTTCCTGTGCGACTTGGTCTGGGTGATCCTGCTGTGGCAGGGGGACTGGACTGGATGATCTTTTGTGGATCCTTCCGATCCCTAATGATTCCGTGATCTGTACACTCCAATTGAAAAAGGAAAAGAGGCTCAACAATAGTTAATAAGCTTGTTCATCTGTATTTTTTCTATGATGAAAAGACGCTTTCAGCAAAATAGAAGACAA
>VZRI01013053.1:0-42552 GCA_013397515.1 Upupa epops
AGCACCTTTATGACAGCATCCATCTTGCCTCCGGTCGACTACACAGCCGACCGTTCCCGGCGCTTCCTTGGACTATGCTCCGAAGGATATTTCCTGCTTGCTGAGAGCAATAGCTACCCCAGGCTTTCCCCACTCTGCAGCTCCCACAGACACCGCTACCGCAGGGAGATCCCGCGCCGCCCGCAAACAGCTCTCTCACCCCCAGAGGATCACGTCGGGGTCACCATATGTTGCAGCGGTACATCACTTCCTGTTCGTTTTCCTCTGGGAGACCTTAGCTTGACCATCCACTGAAGTGCGCATCAATATGATGAATGGCAAATGGCCTTTATTTCCACGTGGTGTACACTTATATACCATTGACCCGCCCTTCGTGTACGTGGCAGAGCAGGGGAGGACCTACTGCGTCACATCGTGCAAGCCCGCACACGCCTAATACAACAGGTATATAGAAAGGGTAGAAGAAGGTATATAGAAAGGTATATAGAAACTGTATTCTCTGAGGGTAGGAGAATACAGTCATGAAGATGTGCAGCTGAGTAAGGAGTAATGTAGTGGTGAGAATAAATGATCTCTGCCTATACAACAGTCAATACTTACTGTTTCTTTAACATTTTCCTGGCATAAATTCACAAAGATTGTCCAAAATATAATTACAAGCTCGTACCATGTTTTGACTTCCTTCTGGGACAACAAATGCTTTCTTCTATATCTGATACAGAAGCTTCCAAGATCTATTTTGAAACAGGAATTGCTTTATTCTTGTCTTGGTAGCAGCATCTCTGCGGATAAGCAGAGGAGAGTTTGAGCAGTGAACACTGAGGCTGCAGGAGCTAGTAAGTTTCAGTGAAACTAACCCAATGGTCTTCAAAAAAGACCTTGGAGATGTGGAAACTCTCATGATGTACAGACACACACACACACACACACACGTATCTGAGCAAAATTTTCCACCTGAATAGGTGCTGTTCCATTCTCCACCTCCAGATCTTCCTTCCCCAACCATGGAGTAGAGTAAGAATCCTTTTCTGCCTCCTTCCTGGGCTGCCACCTGCCCAGAAGGTGAGATTAAGAGACAGGAGGTGGGGAAACTTTGGGAACCACTTCTGTCTGCTGGGTTTCTTGTGTGTGTAGCTCAGCAAAGGGAGCCTTGCATTCAGTCCTGAGGCTGAAGAAGTGTGTGGACACACAGTACAGTTCAGAAAGCAATTGCAGCTTTCCTTTTCCTCCTTCATCTATTACCCTGGGCTATTTTCTCAACCTGGGAATGGCTGAGCAACATCACACAGTTCCCGTGTGTGTATATGTGTCTGAATATTGCATATGATGTTTGTAAAACACTTGGAGCCTGGCCCTGTGACACTGTGTTCCAAAGCACAGTTCTCCCACTGCATCCATGAGGCAGCTGTCTTTCTTTTGGCAAGCAATAGAAGAGAGCTCTGTGCAGTGAACATTGTCCAAACTTGCTTTCTATTCAGTATAGTTACAGCCTTTTGAAACTGTTCAAACATCCTGCTGCCTAGCATTGGCTTTGCCACCAAATTGCTGATGCATATTGCCTGGGTGTAACGGTTTAGCCAACCAAGGATGAACCATTAACAGAACTCTTACTTCCAATTAGAAGTAAGGATGAAATTTAAATAGTTACCAGTTATTTAAATATTTATTTAAGCAAATAAATCAAGAAGTTGGAACAAAAAGTAAATATTTATTAAAAGCTAAACTAAACAAAGAAAAAGATTATCAAAACAAAGATAGGCAAAAGCAAACCAAATATAAGTAAACAAAGATAAACAAACAATCCCCTTCACCAGAAATCTTAGAGGAGTTGCAATTCTGCCACTCACTCACCAGACGGCAATGTAGAATAAAAAACGGATTCTCTCCCTGGGAGCTGCTATTTTAGCCACTCACCACAAGAGAGCTTCAGTCTCGAGGAGTTAGGATACAGCCGCTGTGACCGAAGCGTGTGACTAGATGGAGTTGTAGGATTAAAAAAAAATGAAAAAAAATCTCCCCCTGGAAGCTGTTATTCTGGCTTCCCACCACCAGGGTGCTTCAGCTCCTCGGACTTGTATCTGAAGGAAATAGTAAATGATGGACAGACACCAGGCTTCCGCCTTCGATGAGAGTTACGAGAGTTAATGCTCTGCTCAAGTCCCACCCCTAGGACACTAGAGACTGTCCTTGGTCACCACTCCCAGTAACTTTCGACGCTGCCCCTCCCCCGAGTCACGAGAGGAATGTACAAGGAGGGGAGAAGTGGGAGCTACTCTCCTGCAAAGGGTGTCTTTCAGGAATGTACAGGAAGGGGGTGTGGAATGGGAGCTGCTTTTCCGGGTAAGAGAGGTTTCTGCCGGTTTGGACCCACTGCATAGAAAGGGTAAGCACCAGGTCCCCCACAGCAAGGAGAAAGGAATCACCCACTAACCAAAAGCTACCGCCCTCAGCCCCAACCACTTGGGGCTGAACACAGCTCACTACCCCACCCTTTGAGAGCAAAGGAGAAAGTGAAATCCCAATTCTGTTGTTCACCACAGCGCTTGCCTTGTAGCACGGGCGGTTTACAAATCTGTACAGAAACACACCAGCACAGGGGATGAAACCAGAAGGGGCGGGGAGGGAAGGGGGAGAAAGGAGTGTAGCGGCAGATAGGAACATACTGCTTACAGGCTGAGGAGGAGAGGGAGAAAGAGGAGGCAATCTGCTTCACTGGAAGAATGCAGGTTATGCTTCACTGAGTTCTATGACTCTCGTCTCTGACCAGCCTCTACTTAAGTTTGTCAGGATCTCCTCCTATCGTGGTGAGCAGCGACGACAATGAGGGTGCAGCTTCTTGCCATGAATCATGGCATCTAAACCCAAATGATGCAGTACATCCACTTCTATAGACTCTAGAAATCACACCTTAAATTACTTTGGACCAGTAATTAGGAGAAAGTTATCTACAGCAAATGTGAAGATGGCACCTGGACATCTCTTAGCTTGTCTTCTGAAGGGTCCGTGGTAGGTCCTTAAGGGCAAAGGTGACCTGTCTAAAGGACGGGTATCACCGCACCTTTGAGAGACGTGAGTTTTGTCCAATAAGGCAGAAAGGAGGGTACATGGAATAATACAGTATCTGCATCCTGCAAAACCACAACACTGGGGAAGGAGGTATTTTTTATACGGCAGCTCCTGAACATCCTCTCAGTGTTAAACATTAACTCCTCATTGCTGTGCGCACAGGTGATCTTGCTGTATCTCCAGTTCCTTTGACACATCAAGAGAATGGCTGGAGTGTAACTGTAATTTTCTATGTCCAGCTGTTTCAGTATTAATTTTTGATTCAAAAGTGAAGCTTTTGGCTAAATGTTTTTAGAAAAGATCTGTTTTCCTCATAAACTATTTTTGGTCAGAATCTAACATTTCTTCCCTTTTGTCTGAAAGGCTGATAAGTGGCTCATTCCCCAAAGGGAGACAACTTAATTGCATTCCTTCCAGAATATGAAGAACTATAATGGATTTCTTCCATGTTATGTATAAAGTCTCACTCTATTAGCTTGTGTGAGAAGCAGAAGTAATGTAGGAGTGTTTAGATAAACAGGAATGAACAGCATTTTATCAAAGTGCCTCCCAGATGCCATGCTCCTTCAGCACAGGATCTTGCTGAGGCAGGGTTCTTATCCAACAGCTCTTCATGCATCTTTGCTTCTCCTGCTCTTCTGCCAACTCATCTGATATGCAGAGGAGGGACACCTTTGAATTTCACACAAGTGAGCACAAAAAATAACTTGGGAAGGTTAGGGTGGATATTAGGAAGCCCTTCCTCATGGGATGAGTGGCTGGAGAGCTGTCTGGCAGAGAGTGATCTGAGAGTACTAGTTGACAATCAGCTTAACAGCCAGCAGTGTGCCCAGGTGGCACGAAAGACCAACGGCATCCTGGCTTGATGCCACTAAGAATAGTGTGGCCAACAGGACTAGGGATGTAATTCTCCCCCTGTATTGGGCACTGGTGAGGCCTTCCCTTGAGTACTGGGGGCAGTTCTGGGGCCCTGACTTCAAGAAACAGATTGAGGTCCTGGAGCAAGGAGGCTGGAGAAGAGACTGGAGGGAAAGTCTGATGAGGAGAGGCTGAGGGAGTTGGGGTTGTTTAGCCAAAAACTAGGCCAAAATGAGCTCTGGAATTGAACTGCAAAAGCAGGGATGCTAACAATCTCTTATCCACCTCAAAGATTTCAAATAAGTGATTTGCTGTAATCATCTTTGGGGTATTATCTGGACAGTGAATAAACTACCCTTTCATTGTTCTGTACGGTATTTCCTCTTATTGTTTTCTGCACTGTATTATCACATCTACGTGTTGTATTAAAACAGAATTACAAAGCTTTTAGCAATGTTAAAAAATCCTTACCACTGTCATGAAGGTAAGAGCTGCTCCTGCTAGGATATTTAGGCAATAAGGCAAGCAAACAAGTAGACCGTGGATTTCTAGGGAGCCTTTAGCAGAGCATGAAAGAGTATATATTTTTATAAAGAGGGAAAAACTGTTGTGAGCATGAGCTATCACCCCTGTCCTCTTCCTCTTCAGTGTCACAGTAGCCATCTCTACCACCTACACCCCATGAAAATCATCCTTCCCTTGGCATTCAGCCTACCTACAGTTGTGCGAGCAGGCTGGAAGCAGGAAATGCAGGAAAGGGTCCAGCCTGGAAGGGTGAGGAGCTTGCTATTAGTTCCTCCACAGCAAAGGGAAAGTGCAAGTTTTCTAGGAAGATGTCCTCTGGGAGGAGGAACAGCAAGCCCTTGAACCTTGACACACAGCTTTTAACCATCTCTAATATCACCTACAGTTCTCTCAGAATCCACATGATTTTTCCTATATTCTTTGCTCAGATCATGTTAAGACACTCATGACAAGGCTTACACATGGTAATAAGTTCAGCGTTACACTGGCCTGTCTCAGAACTGAAAAAATACAACACTGTCACAATTACAGACAAGGCTCGTTTGCAGGAGAAACCCTCCTAGAGTGGGTTTTTCTCCACATTTGTCTGTTAGCACTGGCCAAGGGAAGTGAATGAGGGATCTGATGAGCAGCAGAGGGGAAAGGTAACTGCTCAGGGAAGTTGTGGAACCCCATTCAAAATCAGTCTGTATGCTTTCCTGCATGACCTAATCTAGGTGATCCTCCTCTAGCAGGGAGGTTGAACTAGATGATCTCTCAAGGTCCCTTCCAACCCCTAACAGTGTGATTTCCAGGCCCTGACAGTATGTTACACAAACTTGGCAGTTTAGGAAGTACTCACAGCACCATAATGCTGTGACAATCACACATAACTACAGATACTCTTATGTAACACATATCCAGGAATCATTTCACTACGAAACCATAATCACCTGAAAATGAGTGCAGTAACGCAATACCCACTAGGCAGTTGTCAGGTTAGGGATCGTCAACCAGGGATAAGAGCACAAGCATTTGTGAAGTCTGCAAATAAATCTCCCATCATCAGGAATTCATGGAACTCCAGGGGGTGGTTCAAGTTGAGCACCCAGCTGCAACACCTTGCACTTCCAGTGGTTATGTAATACCAAAGCCCACTCAGAAGCAATAGTTCTGCTGCTGGCTAATCCTCTCTTCAGGATATGTGAATAGTCTTTCCTGCATACAACTGGACTTTGGAGCTGAGCTTACATGAGGTTAGACACAAGGAGATAGTAGCAATCTCTGAGCTTCTGGTCACATAGGTTTGCTGGGTGTATTAGAATATAGCATCACACGGACATAGGTTTCTGTACAACTGTACTCAGTGCCTTACAAGGCTAAATTCCTTTCCATGTTGTGTTTCCCATAGCAGGTCAGTTCAAGATGTATTTCTTCATTAATCAAGCACCCAATACCAAGAATTACGTTTATCTAATTACTTCAAACTATCTCACCAATTCCTTCCTCATAATAATTGCATTGGCTTCTCCACATATAATGGCATTTTAGGTTTTTTATTGACCTTTATTTTATTATTTTATTTAATTGTATTCTCATTATTTTATTAAATTTCTTTCATTTATTACTGTATTTTTTTATTCTTTGTATCCCTCCACGCATATACATTGCGCAGTTCTAGAGCGATACCCATACATAGTAACTTCACGCTGCTCACAACCCGATTCCACCCTTTTCTCCACCGAGACACTTCCCCCACTGAGCCTTTCTCCGCCCGGCGGCTAGCTGTGAGCCCCGCCCGGGCCCTCCCTCCGTCACTGCCCCGCCCTGCCGCGAGCCGCTCCCAGCGTCCCCGGGACAAGATGGCAGCGCCCGTGCTGGGGCGGAGGTGCAGGGGCGCGGCGGGGCTGTGGAGCAGCCTGCAACAGACCCCGCCGCTCCTGGTATCGTCGCCGCCGCCGCGTCGGAGCGCACACGAGGCGGCGCGTCAGATGCGCGGCGCGTCGGGGCTTCTGGCGGCAATGACCGAGCGCGGCCTGTTCCAGGAGGTCTTCCCGGCACGCAGCGCGGAGGAACAGCTGCCGGTACTGCTAGATCCAGGCCAGCCGCCGCTTACCGTCTACTGCGGCTTCGACCCTACGGCCGACTCGCTGCATGTGGGGCACCTGCTGCCTGTTATAGGGCTGCTGAATTTCCAGCGCGCCGGACACGACGTCATCGCTGTAGTGGGTGGGGCCACTGCGCTGCTCGGGGACCCCACGGGGCGGGAGCGCGCGCGAGAGCCACTGCCGGAGGAGCGGGTACGAGCCAACGCGCTGTCGCTTCGCGCGGGGCTTTTGCGGCTCCTGTATAACCACCAGGAGCTGCTGTGGGACGGGCGGCGGCGGCTTGGCCGAGCCGAGCTGCTCAACAACGCGCACTGGCTGGGGCAGGAGCCGCTGCTGCACTTCCTGAGCGGGGCTGGCGGGCGGCTGCGAATGGGAACGCTGCTTAGCCGGCAGAGCTGTCAGGCGCGGCTGCGCAGCGCAGAAGGCATGAGCCTGGCCGAGTTCTTGTATCCCGCCCTCCAAGCCTACGACTTCCTGCACCTGAACCGCAGTCACGGCTGCCGCCTCCAGCTGGGCGGCGCCGACCAGTTGGGCAACATCATGTCTGGATACGACCTCGTTACCAGGTACCGCGGGGACGGCCCAACGCGGCGGGGTCTGGTCCTCACGGGGGTCCATCCCGGGATCAGGGTGTGGGGTCACGGAACGGCACTGGGAATCCCGACCCAGGAGAGCTTCGTGTTGATAGGCCCTGGAGCTCCAGAACAGAAGTCGCCCTTCTCTGAGTGGCGTTACACAAAACAGATTTGCGAGTGCTGCTGGCCCCGAGCCTAGCATGCGTGTATATGTTGGCCCTGGCCCTACGGCTGTACACGGGACAAACCCAAGACAAGTTTGGTGGCAAACGTGTTCTAGCACTATCATGTCTGTGCAGAGGCAGGTATGGGAGCTTGCTAAAGATGGCTGTGTTTCTTCCATCAGAAGGGTGAAGTTTGGGTTAGATGTTGGGAGTTCTGGGTTCAGTTTTGGGTAACTCAGTACTCTAAAGACATTTTGGTGCTGGAGGAGTCTAAAGGAGGGCAATGAGGTTGGTGGACGGTTTGGAGAACAAGCCTTTTGAGCAGCAACTGATTGACCTGGGACTGTGTAGACTGAAGAAGAGGTAGGTGTTAGTCTCTTCTCACAAGTGATAGGACAGGAGAAAATAACCTGAAATTGTATTGGGGGAAGTTTCATTTAGACATTAGAAAAATCTACATTGAAAGGGTCATCAAGTGTTGGAACAGACTGACCAAGGAGATGGTTGAATCATCATCCCTGGATGTGTTTAAAAGTTGTGTGGATAAGGAGTGTAAGGGTATGGTTTAGCGATGGGCTTGGTAAAATTAGGTTAATGGTTGGACTTCAGCATCTCAAAGTCCATTTTCAACAGAAAATGATGTAGTGATTCTATGAAATATTTATCCACCAAACCTGGCGCGAGCCTTAGAAAATTGTCATACGAGTGCAAGTGAATCAGCAAGTACATGGCAGTGCTTCTACTTCAGTACATGCTTGACTATTACGAGATATCAGAGAATCGGCACAGGTGCTTTATGAGTGCCTCACAGAAGCAGCTTCAGTTACTGCTCAAAGTGTACAGGAGGATACTTGATACTTGTGAAGCTACATAAATTATGTAAACTTTTGTGTTAAATGAAGTAAGACCTTAGTTTTTTTAAGTTCAAGGTGGGTTTTCTTTTACCTAAATCACTCTTCACAAAAAACATTTCTAGTACATTTTGCCCCTTACCCCCATTTTATTTAACTGCTGTGTATCAAGGATGGAATCTTATGGATGTAGTAATTTTGTTTTAGTCAACTTTATCAAGATTTAATTCTAATTTTTTTGATATGCAGTGACTTTTCTCTTTCTCAGAATGACAGGAACAGATGTGTTTGGAATTACTGTACCTCTTATTACCAGTACTACTGGAGATAAACTGGGGAAGACTGCTGGCAATGCTGTTTGGCTAAACCGGGATAAGACTTCTCCCTTTGAGCTGTATCAGTTTTTTGTCCGACAGCAAGATAACGTAGTGGAGAAGTAAGTAGTTTTTCTTCATCTTGCTTTTAGTAAATGCTTCATCTTGCAGAAATGAAACCTGAACCTAACTGTTCTCTGTAACTGTTTCATTTGAAAAGACTCCAGGTAGAAATAGATGTTAATTGCAGCTTTATGTTCATCAGATGTTAAACAGCTATGACTGGTTTCTAAATGTACAAGATAATGGGACTTGTTTCCATTTGCTAGCATGCACATCATAAAATCAGAATGTGGGTGAACACAATGAAAGTGTAGTGTGCTTTGTCCTGCCAGTAGAGTGGGTTTGTCTTAGGAGGTACACCAGTTTCTGTGTCTCAGTATTGCGTAAAAGCTCTTCCCCCGATTAAACTATGGTTTAACACATACTGATTCCTACAAGTTTTTACTTAAAAAGAGGTAACCAGACAGTAAAGGTTCAGCTTCTAGAACTGCATTTCATTAACAATCAGAAGAATTACAAAATTATTGAGGCTGGAAATGCCATCTGAGCTCATCAAGTCCAGACCATGATCTAACATCACCACATATGCCAGACCATAGCACTGAGTACCACAGCCACTCTTTTCTTAAACACCTTCAGGGATGGGGACTCCACCACTGCCCTGGCCAGTCCATTCCAGGGTCTGATCACCCTTTCTGTGAGAAAGGGCTTACTTACATCCAGTGGAACTCTCTCCTGGTGCAGCTTCAGGTCCTGCCCTCTTGTCCTGGCAGTAGCCTGGAACAAGAGCCTGACCCCCACCTGACTACAATTCCCTTCAGGTAGGTATGAAGCGTGATAAAGTTTCCTTTTATCCAGAGCAAAGTAAAATAGTGCATCATTAAGAAAAAACCGAAAGGTTAGTATTTAGGCTTGCATTATCTCCCTAGAGCAGTAGTCTTCAGACTTTGTTGTTGTTGTTATGTTTTCATTTCTGCACCCCAGTGGGTCATCTTGCTCACCAGGAGGGGTGATGGCACTTTGGAGAGCATTGGTCTAGATGAAAACAGCTACACTGGGGTAGCTGTGTAGATAGAAGGGGAATAAAATGGTACCAATTTAAGTGTGTGGCAGGCAGCCTACAAGGAATTTACAAGGCAGAGGGTTTCAGGCATAGTTTTACATCTTTGCTGAAAGTGAAGATCAAGAGGGAAAAAACCACAATTCATATAGCTGCTCCAATTACTGGTTGCTTGTACCTCTTCAAAGCTAGTAGTTTGAAGGAGTCGGGAGTCCAGCAGTGTTGGCAGGGGAGCAAGCACACTTTATTGCGTGTGTGCAGCCGCTATTTAAGCAAGTTCTTTATCTACAGATTATACACATGTCATCTTACAACTGACCGGTACAGCAAAAACAATCAGTAAGAGGCTGACAAGACAGACAGCACCTGGTAATTGGTCTGGCTCTGTCAAAAGGCCCCATGGTCAGCTTGTAGTATAACTTTTTTAAGGAGTCTGAGGCAGATCATATTTACAGCCAGGGTGTGGCCCTACAGCCACATCACGTCCACCAGAACCTCCTACAGTAGTAGTCAGCACCTGAGGCTGTGGTGTAGTAGTGCCACTGTGCTACAGAGGTCTCAGTAATTTTGCTCACTTCTGAACAAACATACCTTCTGTTTCTGTCCACGTGCTGTAACAGACACATTAAACATCAGTTACAAATGTCTAGGTGATGGGAGTTCTTGTTATGTAAATGACCGATAGTACTAAGATGGTGAAATATTAAAGAGATTTTATGTTCTTTCATAGAAAATGGACATTTTAGTGACTGTGAAAACAGCAGATTTTATACCACTGATTCTGCTTGATGTTTGAGGGTTTCATTCTTCCTCATCTTGGAACACAGAAGAAAAGATTTCTACAAAGCAGTAGCCAGGAGATTTGCTTGGAGTGTTACAGTAGTTTTAATAAGTCACTACATGTTCTCTTTTAAATCTGTCTTTTTCTAAATTTCATTCTCAATGGTACTTCTCTTTGATAGTGTGACATGACTCAAAACTCACCTCTCTGAGGTTTATTCCCTTACCTTTTAAATTCAGGTTTTGTAGCCCCAAAACAGGAGTATGTGGGTAATAAACATTAAAATATTAAATGTACTCAGACTTGGTAACAGTAAAGGTATTGTTTATAAAAAAAACTCTGCATTTCATGGTACCACAGGCCCACTAAATTGGACTTTTATGCATGGACTCACACTTTTAAATTCTTGATTATCCTAAATAATTTCTTTGTCAAGATACTTGTTGGTGCAGAACATGACCATCAGAGTTTGGCAGCTGTATTTGGTATTAGCATACTGTACCTCTACCAAGAACGTAATATAAAAATTAATATAAAAATTTGTCAGTTGATACAGAATTACAACAAAGCCTGGAAATCACAGAACGAGTTGGGTTGGAAGGGACCTTCAAAGGTCCTCAAGTCTAGCTCCCCTACAACAGGCAGAGAAATGTCTATCTGGAATAGACTGCTCAGAGCCCCACCCAGCCTGACCTTGAATGTCTCCAAGGATGGGGGGCCTCCACCACCTCTCTAGGCAGCCTGTTCCAGGGATCCCCCACCCTCAGATTAAACTTTTCCCTCATGTCCAGCCTAAATGCACCTTTTTCCAGCTTCAAACCATGAGCCCTCATCCTGTCACTCCCTGCCTTTGTGAACAGTTCTTCCCAGCCTCCTTATAGACCCTTTTCAGGGATCAGAAAGTTGTAACTTTTTCAAGAGAAAATCCAGTTGTTGATTGCAATACAGGATTCATAAAAGCATTTGACACTTACGGCTGAAGACATTACCCCAGGCAGAGTATTCAATAACATGTGAGGTATCCTGGTTAGCTGAAGCGTGTGGGTAAAATCAAGGAACTGCAGAATATTTATAACATGTATTTCTTAGCAAAGAATCATTTTACTACAGTTCTATATATAAAATTTGTAATGGTTGCTATATGAATAATTGTTTTTTCCCTTGCTCGTAGATACTTAAAACTCTTCACTTTCCTTCCTCTTGAGGAGATTGACCACGTAATGGCAATGCATGCTAAAGAACCTGAAAAATGGGGCCCTCAGAAACGACTTGCTGCAGAAGTAACCAAGTTTGTTCATGGTAGAGAGGGGCTAGAATCTGCTAAGAGGTGAAGTTTGATTTGTTGAAAAGTTTTCTTTCAGATTTATTCAATGCTAACTATCGATAGCTTTTCAGGAAGCTACTTTCATGTAGTTAATTGCCCACCTGATAAAAGGTGTGGGGGGGAAAGTAGTAATTCTGTAGACTAAAACATTTGTTAATATTTAAAAAGAAGTTGCGCTGCAGAGGAAGATAGCAATTGTGGTGTACTTTCACCCTTTCAGTGAAGAAATTCTTCCTAACGTCAGCTAAACCTTCCCTGGAGCAACTGTAGGCCATTTTCTCTAGTCACTAGGGAGACTAAACTCTTTCTCTCTAGGATCCCTTTTCAGGTAGCTGTAGGGAGCAAGGAGTACGTCTGTTACTGAGCCTCAGAACAAGTTGGGGAGGGGAATATTTAGTTGAGTAGCAATTTGAAGAGGAGAGCAGTGCTGTGTTTTCAGTGATCTCTGTTCTTGCAGGTGTACTAAGGCCCTTTACCACAGCAGTGTGGAAGCACTGGAAGCTATGTCTGATCAAGAGTTACAGGAACTTTTTAGACAGACTCCCTCAGTTGAATTGTTGCTTGAACCCGGAATGAATGTACTTGACTTGTGTCGCAAAGCTAACGCCATTATGGATGGACCCAGTGGGTAAGTTATCACCTGTGCCAGAAAATTGAAAATCTATTCAATTGCAGATCCTACCAAAACTAATTTTTAACTGAACGTTTAAATACTTAATAAATAGCTGCTGCTTGCAATGAATGGTTGTTGGTTTTGGTTTCTCTTTCAGGTACCAGAAAATTACCAATGGTGGAGTTTCAATAAATGGGGTTCGAGAAACAAATCCTGAGGCTGTTCTTATTCTCGGACAACATATTCTCAAGAACGGAGTATCATTGCTTAGGGTTGGAAAGAAAAACTACTACGTGATAAAATGGCTGCAGTTGTGACAACAGGACATCTCCCTAAAAGGACATTCAGACTCATCTGCTCAGATGCCTAGTTGAAGATGTTGCTATACTGTGCATTACTATGCAGCTCACAGACTGGCCAGTACTGTAGTTTCCGTCTCAGAAGACATCACCAAGCGTTCAAGAAAGGTAGCTAAGGTACATCACTGGAGAGATTGTTAGATACTCTGCCTTATTCAGTGCCCTGTTCCTAGAAAGTATATATACAAGATAGTAAGATTAATTTCAGAGTTCGAAGATGGAGATGTGCATCCTCTACTTCAACAACCTGTGGTGTAGGAGGGGAACAGTGGCCAGATACTCTACACCATAATCCCACAGCAAGATGAGTAAAAGCATACTCAAACCCAGTACTTTTTGCAGAGGATGGGTAATGCTGTCCAGTTTGACTTCATCCTAACAGAGAAACTTCTATAAGTGGGAAGGACAACCAGCCTATGACTGACATATTTTTGTCTTAACAGGTGTGCTTCAAAGGAAGCTGTAAATCATTCACAATAAAAAAGAATGATTAAGCCTTGGTATGTAAGCTGCTTGCATGAAAGCCTCCTAGCCTTAATGTGGGTATAATGTGGCAATACAGAGCACATTCATTCACTGTAGACAATATAAACTTTCACATTTTAAATCGGCCCTTTTATGCCCTCTCTATGCTTAGCGTGGGTGATGTTCTGCCTCTTCAGTCCCACAATTCACATGGACGCATCTGTGCTGTATCATGGCACTACTTCCCATGGGCTATACAGCTAGTGCATTATACATATACTACTTCATGCTGAAGATGCAAAGCATGTACATGAAAGCTTTTTTCCTTTTAGGTTGCCTAGGAGTTGGAGCTGAACAGCAGCTCAAGAGTATGTGGACCAGGAAATGCGTGAGGGAAGTAATTACAAATGCCAGACCCCTCAGATAGGGTACCATGCTGAACGTGATCACTGCTTATGGCTTATCCAGTGGGATTGGAGCTTTCTCATGTTCTTGTAAAGCCAACTCCAAGCTGAGAATGTACTTTGAGATGTGGTAAAATAGCATTTAGCAACTGTATCTTTTTTATTTATACCCACTACAGCTGCTGAAGCTCATGGGTTCAGGATTCATACCACCTTGCTAAAGGTGTCCCAGCCAGGGTGGGGTTTGAGATTGGGTTGCTTAGATAATGTTAAGTGCCAGTACTTGGAGCCAGGTCACCTGAACAACAAAAGTCACTTGTCATTACCCAGATTGCATCTGGTACAAGCCCAGATTGGAATTGCTTGTAAAATGTTAATTGACTTAAATTACAGTACTGTAGCTGGCTGGCTCAGAACTTGATTTGCAAAGGACACTACCTGCCCCAGGGCAAAGAGACAGGAGCTTCTCAGTCTGAGTTGTGAGGCCTTGGTTCATAGGATCATAGGATGTTAGGGGTTGGAAGGGACCCAAGAGATCATCGAGTCCAACCCCCCTGCCGGAGCAGGACAAAACTATCTAACACAGATCACAGAGGAACGCATCCAGGCGGGCCTTGAAAGTCCCCAGAGAAGGAGACTCCACGACCTCCCTGGGGAGTCTGTTCCAGTGCTCTGTGACCCTCACAGCAAAGAAGTTCCCCCTTGTGTTGAGGTGGAACCTCCTCTGCTGCAACTTACACCCATTGCTCCTTGTCCTATCACAGGGAGCAAGTGAAAAGAACCTGTCCCCTCCCTCCTGGCCAGCCTTCAGGTACTTATAAACATTTATCAAATCTCCCCTAAGTCTTCTCTTCTCCAGACTAAAAAGCCCCAAGTCCCTCAGCCTCTCTTCATAAGCCATGCCCTCCTGTCCCCTAATCATCCTCGTAGCCCTCCGCTGGACCCTCTCCAGTAGATCCTTGTCCCTCCTAAACTGGGGGGCCCAAAACTGAACACAGTACTCAAGATGAGGCCTCACCAGGGCAGAGTAGAGGGGGAGAAGAACTTCCCTCGATCTGCTGGACACACTCCTCCTAATACACCCCAGGATCCCATTGGCCTTCTTGGCCACCAGGGCACACTGCTGTGCCATGGTCAACCTGTTGTCCACCAGGACCCCCAGGTCCCTCTCCACAGGACTGCTCTCCAGTAGATCACCTCCCAGCCTGTACTGGTGGAGTTCGTTATTCCTCCCCATATGCAGGGGGACACTGGTTGCAGTGTCTTTTAAAATTTAGGGTAACCCTCACTCGCCAAAGAGGCATTTCTTGTTCCTTGAAACTCCTGAACAGTAAGAGTTTTATATTCAAAAGGTGAAATACCCCACTGAGGTAACTAGGACTAAGGTAACTCATCACCATCTTTTATGTAGTTAAACAAGTCATGGCATTTCAGCTGTTACAAGTACCCAGCTCAGGAGAAGAATGGAGAATTTTTAAGTTTAATAAATCCATACCCTCTGTAATTGGGGGGGCTGTTTTGTCTAGGGTTTTTCAGTTGGGCTGTTTTTTTATTATTTGATGTTGTTAAACTTTAATGTTAGCTTTAATTGTAGTGTCAGTTATACATCAAAGTTTATTCAGATTAGTAAACTGTAATATGCTTACCCTGTGTAATCAGCAGTATTAGTTTAGAACTTGTTCCATAAGAAGGAATCTCTTGTTTTTAAAGAAAAGAAAGTAACTAAGTAATTTCTGCTTTAATAAAAAAATCCAGCAAAGGCTCTACATACCGTTTTCAGGACTGATTTGTATAGCTGGTTACATTGCCTGAAACTGCAGCAGTGATCAGTGCTATCCTAGAGAAAGCATGTGGATAAAACATCCCAACTGTGAGAAACAAGCCCACAAAAATTTTAAAGATTTTATCGGAGACAAATTCAGTACACCAAAGTATACAGCACTGGGTACACGCAGCCTATGAGTGGATATGTATGCACAAACAAAGTAGACTCTTCCAAAGTTTTTATAATATTTTTCCCAACCACACACACTTGAGCTTTTTTACATTACTTATGTAAAGGTGTCTACTGCTTGAAATGTACAACTTTTGATCCTGTCCATATTGCGTTATCACTTCTGTCACATCCTTTTTCAACAAATAAGGGATTACCTGGAGCCATAAATTTGCTTCCAGATAAGACCTTATCCAGAGCCAAGATTTCCCTTGGCTTATCCTCCACATGGTAGCAAAGGGCTTTAGTTACAATTTGAACTTTCTACTGCTATGTATTTAATTTTAGGGAACAAGAGACAAGACAGGCAAAAGCAAAATTCTTAGCTTTAGAAAGTTAGGATTGCAAGAAGTTAAATATAAGGAATGCTATCTATTTAATCACTTCTAATTGCTTTCTAAAGAGAAGCAGCAAAACTGGGGAAAGCAAAATTTCTGTCATTATTTATTGCACCAACTTCAGCAGAAAAAGGGTAGAAGTAGTGAAGGGACCGTTAGGCTCATCCACTTAATACTGTATCTGTGTTGCTCAAATGGCAGCAGCATTGCAGTAGTAGAGAAACAGGCAGCTGGGAACACAATACCACCCATGTTAAGCCTCCAGAGAAATACAACACATCTGATGTGACAGTTACCTTTGCATGAAGAAAACTCCTAGGTGTAATATTTCATACCGTATCTCCTGCCTTTTTTGTTGCTCTCTAAATGGTGCAGAGACAGAGCCACAAATTTCAGCTTTTTTAAAAAAAACATTCATATCCACTTCGATCAAGTATGAAATGATTTTTACAGATAAAAAAGGAATTGTGTACAAGGTTTTTAGTAAGACCCCATAAAACTCCAGGAAATATAGTCTGTGCTTACCTTTGACTAATTTTTAACCATTTAGGCCTTCCCCCATCTTTTTCCAAAGAAACATCTGGACCCACCACTAGTTACGACTGATGTGCATGATATCACAACTGTGTCTTTGAACACTTCACTCAAGTATCAAGAATGACCAAGGGACCAAGTGTTACTTCTTAGCCTGGCCTCATTTCTTATGTACTCTGAGAGGTAGCTAGTTCAAATAGAAACAGGAAGTATTTAGCCTATCTACAAACATGAAGCCTGGAAGTGCAACAAGAACTAATTGGGCTAGGTACTTAAAAAAAAATAATCACTTAAGCATTTGCTCTGTATCTGGGGTGTCAAGCAAAAACTCAAGGACTTAAAAGATACCAGCCTCTAGCAAAGACAACTTAAAGGGTGAAAGGATCTGCAGCAGGTAAACTAAAAGGGAGCTATCAGAGCATGAAAACACCTTCACTAGTTTGAACACTCTCTTCGCAGGAAACCATATTCAGGTGGCCTGCTTCTAGTGTTTTTCCTCAAAAGTTTCAAGTATTACTCATCTAGCCTCAGAGTTTAAGTGCCAACAAGTTAAAAAGCATGTCTTCACTATCTACAGAAAACACTAGCTAGCAATTGTTCTCATAGCTACTGGGAGAAACAAACCCACGTAAATTTTAATGATTTTTATTGGGGACAAATTCAGTAAATCAAAGAACATACAGCATTGGGAACATACAGAGGGTATGCACAAAACAAAGCAAACCCTTCCAAAGCTTTATAGCATTTTTCACTCACACACTCACTTGAGCTTTTTACATTATTTATGTAAAGGTGTCTCCTGCTTGAAATTTACAGCCTTCTGATCCTGTCCATATGGTATTACCCCTCCTGTCACATTCCTGTAGAACAGATAATGCTTTAGCTGGAGCAGTAAAACTCCCTCCTCCCATCAACTTGTAACAAAGGAGCTTATTAAACTACTTACAATATTTAATTCTAGAAAAAGACAGGCAAAAGCAAAATTTGTATCCTTATTTATCACAGCTAGCATAGTCCTTTGACTTCACTGTGCAAAAAAATCCCATCAAGTTACCCAAGAGGCAAAACAGACTGGGTAAGCTGTCTCTCCTGCTGTGTGTAAACAGGGTCAGAGTTTGCAGTACTCAATCTGGCATCTTTCAAAATCAGTCCTCCATAAAGCATAGGGTAGAGTTAAGTTCTACCTCCTCCACCTGCCCCCAGGCCCATCTGTTCCACTAAGTGACACTTGGAACTGACTACCAAAAGTCTCCAAGTGATTTACTTACAAACTGTTGACACTGGGATACTGTATTTTATTTACAGTAGTACCACATGTAGGTCAGGTATTAATGCCAAACAGTTACTATGCTAAACTTAGCCACAGTGGCATTTCTCCACCCCCCCAGCCCCCCCATGACTGTGTGTTTCGCAGGACAGCAAGTTAAGCTGGCCAAAGCATATGCCTTGAAAACAAAAGTATTTTATGTTTAAATTGAATAATGTGTAGTAGAAGGCATTTGTAAACAATCAGTCTAAGCTGGGAATTTTTCAGTTGCTGCCTTTATTAGGCTTTTTCCATGCCTTTTAACAGTGGCAGCAACACTTAGAGTAGCTGAAGTCAATTCTAGACAACAAATTGTTTAAAAATCCTTGATAGCCACCAGCAGCCTGTCTGCATGTGAACAGCTATGAAATTACACAAGCACTAATGTAGAATTGCATAAGGGCAAGAACAGATGTACATGTGGCTATACAAATACAGGCAGTTATACTATTGTAAAAGCATAGGCATCCCTCCATCTGAACTACAAGTTAGTTCAAAACTTTATTCCTGGAAGAATTAATTTTGTGTATGATCTGTTTATTTGATCACAGGACTGTTACAGCATGGACTTTCCACATCTTGGCTTAAGGATTACACATTTCATGTCTTGGTACTCAAAAACAGTACCAAATAAAAACCCCATGAAACAAAACAAACATTTCAAGAAACCAAATGAACACTGCGGAAATTTCACATGACCTTACAGAGCAAGTTATCACTTGCACGTTGGTTGGATTTTTTTTTACTAAATAGATTTAATTTGCTTTCTGTGGCATTTCCAAACTTTACAAGTGAGAATAGATTTCCTTAAGAGACTGACTGAACTTTAGGAGTTAAAGCTCTGGTAGCAGTTCACTTACAGATGGCTCAACGTTGTGGAAAGCATACTTCTTAGATGGCAAAAGTAAAAGGGAGGGAGGAATGAACTGAATTTCAAACTTAAATGCAATGAATTTGACAAAACTATTAAAAACTTCGACTGTTCACCAAAGTGGATTTGCAGAGTGACTTGTGCTTCAGCCTCACCACAGGCCCATTTATTATGTCTGAGAACTACCATCCCTGGATGCAATGCAAGAAGTTAACATTACTTACTTTGTGTTCATTGCAGACATCATGACACTTGAGGCTGTTTAAAATTGCAGAAGGCAGTTGGACACATACAAGTATCCAAAAGCTCCATCAGACTTTATTCCTTGTGCTTATGTTGGTGCCAAACTGAAGATGACTGTGAGAAAAAGACATTCCTAAGCAGACTCTCTTATAAACCAAGATCTTAACAGGTTTAAAATTTTCTATATTTAGCAGCTTACAAAAAGAATTCCATTTTAGTTAACTGGTGAGATGAGGAAAGAACTGAATAAGGTAATAAAAACATCACTATATTGGCCAAATACTGTAAAAGCAAGTCATAGCTGCTAAGAACAGTGTCCTATTTTTCATGCAGGTTGAAAACACAAAATATGAAAAACACCATAGTAAATGTTGTAACTTTGTACAAAAGTGAATCTGCAAGTGCGCTGGCTGAAGTTTAAATCAATCTTTATTCATAAAAATGAAAATCCTTTTCAAAGGCTTGTATGATCAATACCCATACAAATTATGATCAAAAGAAAGTAACTAATTAATTTTCCTGATTTTAGGATTGTCCTCAAAGGAAAAAAAACCCAAAAAGCCTACTTACAGCATAATACCATTTACTATGAAGTAACTATAGTGTCTGGTATAAATATTCCAATCTCGGGCTCTCTTTTGTAGTGTCACACATTCCAAAACTTGTAAGAAATTGTGGGGATTCCCTTCTCCCTGGCCAACTCAGTCTGGTTTTCAAAAAAACACCTGTTATCCTGTAACAGTTTTGAAATTCATTTTATTTTGCAATTCTGCTAGAACAGACAGTCCAGAGGCTTGGTCCCAATGGGGAGAAAGGGGGTGGTGTTTTTGTACCAGATTATGAACCTCAACATTTATATGCAAGCTCCAGTACACATGAATAATGCTGCACTGCACCCACTTCTTTGTAGGTTCATATTGCTTGCAAGCTCCAGGCTAATTCTTCCTAAACGAAATTCCAGTAAATGAAGTACAAATCTTTTTTTTTTTTTTGTCTGCAGTCTTAATGTTTTGGGAAAAAAAAATACCAAAAAAAAAGAAAAGAATGGGGACACACACATCCATAGTAATACGGTAGACATCTCTAGTGTGCTCTAAAACTGATACCTCCGGCTGTCACAGTGCATGCAATATATTCATGAAAGAAAATACTCAGTGCTCTCTTCTCTTCACTGTATTTAAACTCCTATTGTAAAAGCAGCTTAAAACTATGCCACAAGACTACACTGTCCATCTTAACCACAGGCAACCTGTTTAGCAAGTCAGGCACTGGAACTTTAATGGTTTTTCCTTAAGATCAAATGAGACTGTCACTGAGACAGTAGACTTGGTCTGCTTTAAATTGCACCAGAAAGCTGGTAAGGAAACATTTAGAGCTGTCTATTATATGGATTAAATATGACTTACTTTGCAAAATACAGTGTATTTTTCTGTTTGCAAATGAAACCAACTGTCTTTACATGAGTGAATGTACACAGTTGCAGTACATAGATAAGAGTTCATAAATAAAAATTCTACTCCATATACCATGCCTAGCAATTTTCAAGTCAATGTCACTCCTGCTGCATATAAACAATGCAGCTGGGGCAGTCTTCACCAAAGATGTGTCTCGCGTATCTCTGCAATGATCTGACTGGCTCGCTGCAGGGCCTGTACAGATAGAGAAAAGCCAAGATTTTAGTTGTTCTGAAGAGATTTCTCAGATAATAACAGCTGCAGTCTAGGAAGTGTTACAGTGAAAAATACAAGATAATAATTTTCATGATGAAAGAAGTGATAACAATCTGCAACAACACTGATTAACAGTTCTAAAGCCTTCCATCTGCAAAAGATAAAGCAAGTAGAAGGTACTACATAACAGCAGGTACACCTTACCTTAGCACAGGTATTGTTAAATCACATCCTTAGGTAAAAAGGAATTGGGCCTTCAGTTAGAAGCAAAACCAGCTCATTATTCATTATTTTGAGCAACTTTTATATAGTGTTCCCAACAGCACTTGTGTTTCTCTTAACATTTTGTATTTATAAATAAATCATGAATAGGGGCAGGCTTCTTTCACCACACACAATTTTAGCACTTTAAATGTTCCTCTGGATGAAAGGGAAACTGTACCCCCTCTTTCTAATGCATTCATTACAGTCTAACCTGCTAACTCTAAATTTCAAAGCTCAGAAACAATACTAGCATTATTTCTTCAGTTTGGGAAGTTTGAGCTGCGCATTCTGTGCTATGTATTGGTCCCTATAAGCTTTACAATTTACAACACTGTTAACAGATGGTTCTCCTCACTCAAATGTTGATCATATAATAGCAAAGATTCAAATCGCAGCAGGTGGTCTTGGACAAGTGGTAGCTCAGAGTATCCAGTCTCTCAAACATGCACTGCCTGACCATGCTGTGTATGAGAGAGAAGTATCTCCTGCTTTTGTCAGTAAGTTGAACTTGCAGAGGGACTCTTTTCTGTGCAGTTCAGTCCAAAGCAGCATACTGCTGCAACTCCAGCAGACTCCAATTTACCACATAATTGAACAACGAAAAACTACATAGATCTATAAACAGAAATGTCACAAACTTCATAAGTGAGCCCCAAGATTCACACTGTTCATACTATAAGGGACTATCTAGACACACCAAGCATTAGCCAGTAGGCTCTGGGTAAAGCATAGATGTGAGTGGCACTGAACACTTGTTTTAAGAACAGCTGAACAGTATAAACTCAGGTAAAGGCAAATGAATAAACCGAAACTTGTAATTACCCCAGATTAGAGCTTCTGCTTGCTGCCTAAAATACAGTTCATCACCTCTTTACAAGTAGTCTACATATGTACTTTCTGGTCACAGTATGTTTTGAATTCCTCTAGCACAAAAGTAACACACTGGCATACATTTAAAAACCAGCAAAGATAAAAGGAAGGGAAGTCTAAAAAAAAAAATCTCACACTGACATACTTTCAATTTAACTATTTACACTCAGAAACTCCTGAACCTTTAAATACCTTTAGCATGTCAGCTGCCTCTTTCCTGCGTTGTGCCATGTCCTCAGATTCTGTCAGAAGGTCATCCAACAGCAAGGATTTATACAACTGGCCTACCAGCTCACTCTGAAGAGTGTCTTTCACGTGATTCACCAGAAAATGCATCACTGCCTTTGGCACACTGAAAGCACATGAAAGGGTCCTTCTTTAGAAATAATTATTCAAAACCCAGTAAGCTCTAGATTGTAGCCCAGAGGCTACACACAAGCTTGGATTAAACCACCAGGAATCTTGCACTACCATAAACAAACACTCCCAAGAAAGTTGCAATTTAACAGCTGTCAAAATAGGAAGGTGCCTTGTAAAGACCATGAATATACATATATGTCTGTATATATACATACAGTGTACAAAAATAAGAATGCATTTCTTTGCTCACTACAGATCGATCTGAATCTCCACTGTATTATTCCATGACAAGAATCCAGTATTTCAAACATAAAATCAACCTTCATGTGTGAACCAGAAAGAAAGAGAATCAAAGAATTCATGCACTGGATCTTAGCAAATGAACACAGGATCTCTGTTCCAATACTAGGACAATATTCTCTCTGTTACCAGAGACCATCATGTAAGAGAAATTTAAAAACCACAAGTGGAGCTGTGTCAAAAAGGGAATGGAGGCAGACAAATAAGAATCAGGAACAATCCATCAGGAAGACACTACAGAATCTGTAGTGTTTCCAGCGATATGTCATGTGAAAAACATCCAAAAGTAAACACTGATATGGATTTCCATGAAAAAACTCCTAGATATGAAATGTGGATGAACCTGATTTTCTTTGGGACTTAGGACACAAGTGGCACTTGTCTGAGACTGGAAGAAGACATCTACACAAGTACTGACAAAGTCATCATGCTAATAACAGTCCCAAAACCCAGGGATATAAACACAGGATCAAAAAAAAAATCGAACCAGTGCTCTTCAGGTTATTTCATCAGTGTGACAGTAGCTGACAACAGAAATCGTGATGGCCATTCCCAACTGAGAAATGACAAATTAGTTTAGACAATCTTGGTGGTTGGTGCGATTCCTAGTAGCAGTATTTTCCAAATAGAGTTAGACTAGTAGTTGCTGTATGATCAGTACTGACTCTTTAGTCAATGCATCACTCTTCTTGCATGCCCACAGACCTAGATCTAAATAAAAATAATTCTTATGGGCAAATCAGCTGGTGTTGGTCATTATCAAGGTGTGGTCACTGCAGAATTAGCTTGACAAGGACCATGTAGGTATGAACAGCCAGATGCACAATAAACCAAGATCCATCAACACATTGCAGCTATTAGAATCATTGTCTAAAGTTAGTCCAAAAGAAGAGCTTAAGAAAGAAGCCTAGAATATTTTGGAAGTTTCCTGGGTAAGAGGGAAAGCAACAGAAACTCAGCTTCAAAACAATGTGTGTAATCACAAAAAAATTCAAGTTATGTCTTCCCATGCTGACTTATACAATGCAAAAGCTTACACCATCCTTCATGAGAAATAATTTTTATGAAGTATGACAACCTTTAACCAAACTTTAAAGGTACTTTGAGTCCTGTCAGGGTTACAATTTATTCCACAAATTTTCTGGAAATCAACTCTCTGAACTGCATTATACAGCCTAAATAGTTTGTTAAACCTTCTACTTCTTTGAATGCAGAACTCAATCTATTAGAGAAAACACTGCTTCTTTAGGCTTCTTAATTATGCAGAGAGTCAAATTTTATTGCTGTTGCCTCTTCTAAACAATCACTAAAAATTTCTCTCTTCTTACAAACATAAGAATTATGTTTAACACATAATCAAAAAGATAGCAAGATGATATACATGACTCTTGAGATATCACAACACTCATATGGCTTAAACATTTCTATCAGGTTTTCTTTTACCTGTCCTGAATGTTCTTCCTGACAATAAGGAAGTAAGATTTAATAAGTCGTTCAATCACTTCACAATCTCGTTGTTCACGGGCAGAAAGTTTGCGTGCAACTGGTACAGGCTGTGTAAAACAATAAAAACCTCACTTTAGACATTCTGCTCATTTGTCTCAATAAACAAAATTCAAACTGTGGACCTAAAATGAAGTACTCTGCTCTTTCAGTTTCATACTTAAATAGATATAACCCACCTTGCAACAAACCCCTAATTCTTCAGAAATGAAATCAGACACATGTCAAAATCCAAACCTGTGAAACAAAGGTCAGAGACAACCACCACTCAAGTTGTTTCAAAACAACTCCCCTGAAGGAAGTAAGCTCTCCAAATACGTAAAGCAACTCACATATCTTTTTAACTGACGTGGGTTTTGATCTCTCACGATTCTTTTCCTGCAACATAAAATTGCTCTTTCTGAAGTTGGCAAGAATTGCAGTGGAGACACAACCATGTGTTTGTTTCGGCACAAAGAGTGGTTTAGACAAGGAGTTCACTTGCACAGGAATTTATTAACCCAAATCTGGAGGTGGAGGGAAGGATGAAAGACTAGGCAAGTGTCTTGGGTTATGGAATCAAACAGACTGTATTCTATTTTCATCTGTTGAAAGCAGTTGAGAAGCTGTATGGTTTTGGTTTTTTTTGTAACTCCAGGGGGATGGGGGAGTGAATGTCTTTACTGACCCAACTGTTAAAACCAGGTGGGGCAATGTTCCTTAAGTATCTTCTGCTGATGGACCATTAAGGCTCATATCATCCCATTGTGAGACGCTTCACCCAGTGGGGGGAGGTGGGGGGAGCTGACCATTCCCACCTGCATAAACTGGGACTCAGGAAAATGAAGGGGGCTCGCTCTCTACGGGAGTTTCCTTTCGCCGGACCCCGTGGTGCCCAGCTGAAGCCGCTTCACATGCTTTCGGGGCCGTTTTCTCTCCACCGCTGCCCCTGCTGCTCCACGGCATTCAGCCTCCCTCCGAGACCTTCTGTCTCCTGCCCCGGAGTTCCCACTGTTTCCCACACCGAGCAGAGCTCCTGCTGTGGCTGCCCGGCTCCTGGCTACCGCGGACACTTTCCAGCCGCTCCCTGCCGCCTCCTGCCCGCTGCGGTCTTCCGTCTGCGCCCGTACCGAGGGGAAGAAAGCCACATCCACCACTCCAGGAGGTCTGCAGTCATCAGCCTCCCTAACTGTCAGGTGGACTCTATTGGGGTCCCTGGGATCTTCTTTCATTTGGTTGTTTTGAGTGTACTGTTGGTGTTTCTTACTGTTCTTAGTAAAGAATTGTTGTTCCTTGTCCCAAATCTTTTGCCTGAAGGCCTTTAAATTGAAAGAATTTGGTATTTTGGAGGGAGGGGGTTGACAGTCTCCATTCCGAGGGAGACTCCAGCTTTCCCTAACCGATACCTGTCTTTCCAAACTGAGACATCAAGGAGGAAATCAGATGCAGTTACCCATGGCTCCCAGTCCCACTAGTGGTAATTATTTACAAAAGTTACAAGGTCTGGAATTCAGATGTTTTCTTTCCTGAGACTGAAGCAGAGGGGATGTATTTGCCTATAATGACTCACCACATCCAGTAGGTTGACGGCATGTCCTTTCTGAGGACTAGCAGGTAGTGCAGCAGCTGGCTTGGATTTTTCCTCTGTTGTTGTCTCTTCCACCTTTGAGGTTTTAAGCATGCCTCTCCAGTTGCCTGTTCCAGGCTCCTGAGATACAGTATCTCCTGCTGCAGGTGCAGCCTGCACAAACAGAATGAAGAAACATTTGGAATTAGAACTGGAGCATTCACATGATCGAATCTACTATGACTGAACTATTTGCAAGACCCACTGAGATTTTCCTATGGATATTCTGTTCTTCACATTCCCTGCCTTTGTTCATCATTTGCTGCTAACAGGTGACACCAAATACCAGTAAAACAAAAGCTTTTGCTCTTCCTACTAATGGTATGAAAATACTTCACATAGAAAAGCTCGTTTTACGGGTCTACAGATCACTTCTGAAATGTGAATGCTCTTCCTCGATGATTTGGCTTTTACCATGCATACTTCGGAGCAACCTGACCTATACTATCAGGATCATTCAGAAACTATATTTTGAAGATCATCACAGCTCCTGAAAAAACTTCAGTATTCTTTGGTGTTTTATCTAAATATAAACTGAAGTTTTGCACCATATCAGCTAAAAATTGCACACATGTATGCTTCCAGGTACCACAGCTACAAACGTATTTGTGCTGCACAACCTCAATTTACTGAAGACGCTTTCCCCTCATTCCCTACCTGAGAGTTTCTGTCAGGCCAGACAGAATGACTCTCTTATCTCCAGAAAAACAGAGGTAACATCCAGCTCTTACTGGACAAAATACCAGTAGCTGGTACCTGCTACATGTGAAACTGCATTAAAAAACCCCAAAAAGTTGATTTTTGACATGGAACTACTGTAAATTCATTTTCTACTTTTCTGTAAGCCTACTAACTGTTCTATTTCCTACCATGCTTTAAAATCTATTGCTGTTTGTAAAACACTCATGATCATTCAGGGTTCTGGGCTGCTACTGCTAAGAACTCGTTTCAGGTACATTTATCTGCTGTGCTTACAATTTAAACATCCCAGGCTTATCCTCAAGTCTAAAGAAAAGAGCTAAAAAGCAAGGATGGCCAACAGAATACCAATAGCTGTGTACTATGAAGTAACTCAGCTCATCTGTGCACATCACTGATGTTATTGGAATTACACACCTGTTTAGATGCACTGTAAAACATACACCATAAGAATTCAAATCAACCTCTCCTAGCAAGAGAGCCAATAATGAGGAAAGCTCCATTGTATCGATTCCGATTGCAAGACAGCTATTCAGAACAGCCAAAATTCCTATGTCACTCCAATTCAGGATTGCTGTGGAACCTGTTTCCTCTCGAAAATAGTTTCAGAAACAAAGCTGCTTGTTTGACAAGAAAGAGTAGTGTTGACTACACACTGCCTGATAAACAACAGGTTTTGGGGAAAACACAAATCAAATTTGCAGCTTACTGCAACCTTTGAATAAAATCACAACATATCTTCCCTCACAGAAACCCTCCTGATTTCTGTTTAACATTTGCAGCATTATCAGAACCTCTGACAAAATAATAATTAAAATTCTACTGCTGTCTAGATTCTGACTTTAACTACTTTTTCCTGGCCATAAACGGCAGCTTTGCACTAGGAGCTGAATGCGCATACACAAAGAAGCTGAAAGCCGGAGTTCTCTTGTTAGTCCTAATACACAAACTTGTGATTGCATGTCTTCTCTGAGTCCAAGTGAAAGCAATTAGCAAAGAAGTTTTTACAATCATGAGCTGTTATTTCAACATGAGGCAAGACACCTGGAGTGTAAAGAACCACTGCAGAACACATGTACAAATAATTAAACCACAGATTGAACGATTAACAACAAAAAGGTTGAGGTTGAACAAACCCTATAAAGATTCCCTGCAGGAAGCAGGAAACTCACTTTTTTTAGTTTATCTTCTGTTCTCCTTCTTTAACTGTCAACACAGTAAAAACATGCAGTTGAACAACCATGCTGAACACTTTGATTACAATACTGTTGCACCAGACAATCTATTGACTACAATGTGACGCAAATTCTGTTGCAATCTTGCACTACAGTATATTGCTATCAAGAGTTCAAATAGAAAGCAGTGACTGCCACCTAATGACACATCTGTACCTGCCACTTCACATACAGAAATCCAAATGCCAAGCAGTCTGATCTGTGGAACATTACTGTGCCGGTGAAAGAGCACTCAATACAAACTGCTTTGTGTGTGATGCACGACGACAGAAATGTGCATGCAGTGCTTATAGGAAAAATCAAGACAGACCTTGCCATCAGCCTCAGCAGAAGCAGCAGTAACAGTCTCCTGGGAAGCAGGTGTCAATGCACCTGGTGCTTTAGTAGACTAAGGAAGGTAAAAAATGCAGGGAGGGGGGATAAAAAGTAAAATTCAACTGATGCCCGCCACATTCTGCCTAGCAAACTTCATAAACCTCTGCCTACTAACCTCTTTAAAAACCCAGGAAAGAAATTATTTGAAAGTTGCAAGCAAACCAGTAATGTAAGCAGAAATAAGAAGCATCTCTAAGATGGTTAAACTTTTGGCTTATCTGGCCTTCAGTTTTATTTCAGCTCTTACACTGATGGTATAAACATGAAGTCAGTAAAACAAGGATCAAAGAGCACTGAAAGCAGTCTCTACATAGCAACCTTAAATTCCCAATTCATTCATCAGCTGGGTTCCACCAATTAAAGGCAGTAAAAATAGATCCATTCTAGGGCTTTGTCTCGCTTTTTAAGCTAACAATCTTCAAGAACTCATTTCTATCAACTCATTTCTAGCTCCTGTTAGAACCCATGAGGAACTTAAAACCATGTTCTATATATTTGGCTTCTAAGTACTTTATGTAATATCAAATACATAACTGTGTAAAATTACAGCTCACTGTCAGACCCTTCATTTCTACAGCCAGGCAACATTTGTCACAATGCTTTGTTCTTACTTGGTAAAACTAAGCAAGCTCCAGAGACAAAATACATGACTGGATTACGATGATCAAGTGAAAACCTCCCCTCTACCATCTTGTCTCAAAGAAAGCAAGACTGTAGTAAATTGAAGTTTGAAAAGAAACTTTACAACAAACCAAAAACCCCAACCCCAAAAATCCCCAACAACTTTCCATCATATTCACTGTTATGGTACACTAAACGTTTTAATTCACTTGTTTAACTTCCAAAATTCAAACACACTGACTCCACCTTTAACAACTGCAGACATTTTACCTCTGTGACATTCAAGTAACGAATGTAACATTTAGAAGCAAGTCTCCAGAAATCCCAGAGTTAAAACCTCCCAAAACTTCCTTCTTTGGAAAAAGAACATGCCACTTCTGTCTTATGGAATTGAAAGGAAAAAATAGACAATACCTGAGAGCTCCCAATATTTTTACTATATCAAGGTTTCCAATACTTAGACTGGATGAAAGGAAAATGCATTCAACTTCAAATACATAAATAAATAAAAATCAACATTTACTTACCTTGTCTCGGGGCACAGCAGAAGGCAATTCTCGGGCTAACCTGTTACGCCTTTGTTCCTTTAAAAACAACCCAATGAGACTCCAGTTATTTACTAGTCTGTATCAACATATATGTATGATTTGTATTTTAGAGATTACTTACATTTTAGAGACAAAGACTAGTTATTTCATCTCATCCAGGGCCACACAGTCATACTCTGATCATAGAATGTTAGGGATTGGATGGACCTCAAAAGATCATCCAGTTCAATCCTCCTAGATCAAGTCACGCAGAACACGTCCAGGCAGGCTTTCTACGTCTCCAGAGAAGGAGACTCCACAACCTCCCTGGACAGCCCATTCCAGGGCTCTGCTCTTCACTCTCACAATGAAGAAGTTTTTTCTCATATTTATGTGGAACCTCCTGTGTTCCAGCTGACACCCATTGCCCTATCATTGGATGACACTGAGCAGAGCCTGGCTCCTTCGTCCTGACAGCCACCCATATTGATCAACATTAATGAGGTCTCACATGCCTCAGTCTCCCTTTTTCCAAGTTAAAGGGACCCAACTCCCTCAGCCTTTCCTCATCAGGGAGATTCTCCACTCCCTTCATCATCTTTGTGGCTCTGCACTGGACTCTCTCAAGCAGTTCTGTGTCCTTCTGGAACTGAGGGGCCCAGAACTGGATACAATATTCCAGATGTGGTCTCATCAGGACAGAGTAAAGGGGAAGGAGAACCCCTCTCTATTTAGTAACCACCCCCCTTCCTATTCCACCCCAGGATACCAGTGGCCTTCTTGGTCACAAGGGCACATTGCTGGCTCATGGTCATCCTGCTGTCCACCAGGACCCACAGGTCTCTGCCTCCTATGCTACTCTCCAGCAGGTCAGTCTACAACCTGTGCTGGTACCTGGGGTACCTGTATACCAGTACCTCTCACTTAAAAGACTTTTGAAGATAATGTATTTTCTTACCTCTATGTTGTTATTCATTAAACCACAGGCATCAGCAAAGTCTGGATGTTTGGTATTGATATAAGCTAACTCAATGGCCACTAGATTATGAACCTGCAATGCATTTACAGGTCAAAAATTCAGTGAAAAGTAATGAACTACAGCACTAGAAAGCATAGTCCAGAGTAGTGAAAGACTGTTCTTACTGCTCCAAAGACAAGGAAGTTCTGATCAGAAGGCAAGAAAGTAACAGGACAATACATTCATACCTCCAGCTGGTTTGGGTGTTATGTCAATTTGTTGTAACAACTAACCCCTCTCCAGCAATAACAAACAGAACTCTGCCATTTAATGAGTGCAAGCTCACTAACAAATGAAGTGAGCTTCACAGTCAGTCAGTCTCCAGCCAGAAGGCACTTGCAGCCTCTGAACCAGTGAGAAATGGTTAGCTATGGAGACAGGGAGCGAATGCAACAATTTTTGATTTTCACATTAAACATTCCCAGAATCAATAACTGAAACACTTTCTTTACTCCCCAGTAAGCAGCACAGAACAGAACTTTACCATTAAAACACATCTACTCAAAACTAGAGGTTGAACTTTTTAGTTCTCACTAGCTCAAAAGCGTTGTAAGCAAAATCAACAGTTTGAGTTAATTTGGTCTACGAAACACACATAATAAGGACTGTAATTTATTTTTTATCACTGCATCCCAAAATCTAGGGTAAATACACAGCTTCTGTTACAAAGGAGGGAAATGTGCCAATTTCAGAAAGACTAGGAAATGTTAGACACAAGTCAGATTGTTCTTTGTGAAGTTGAAATAACAGATACAATAAGCTGAAAGGTTCCCCCAACCCTTTTGATTTTTATAGAATCATAGAATGCTCATGGCTGGAAAGGACCTCCAAGATAGCGTGTCCAGCCCCCGAGACTATGGACTCAAGTGCTTTAGCTACTTGACTTTTAATCACCTCCAGGGGTAGTGACTTCATCACTTTCCTGAGCAGGCTGTTCCAGTGCCCAACCTTTCTCTTTTCTTCCTAAGATGATGTTCAGCCTGCTGTCAACCAACACCCCCATCTAAATATTAAATAACTGTTTAACAAAAGCAACTTAAAATACCTTTAATAATTAGTGTTCCTGACACTGCAGAGCAAACAGAAGCATCAAGAAAACTCCAGAAAACACACTTTTCCCATCAGTAACATAGTAGACGGAAAATTACCATTTCATTTGTGACTGGAAGTCTTCTACGCAGAAGACATGTTACTACTTCAACTATGGCATCGTGCAATTTAGGAAACCTCAATAATTCCTAAAAAATAAAACAAGTTTTCCCATGAGACATTTAGAAATTTTGGAGAGAAAATGGGCAAAAAGCCCAAATAATTACAAACAGGATTCTCAAGCA
This sequence comes from Upupa epops, assembly GCA_013397515.1. NCBI lineage: Eukaryota > Metazoa > Chordata > Aves > Bucerotiformes > Upupidae > Upupa > Upupa epops. The sequence continues at coordinate 31,177 of VZRI01013053.1, forward strand.
TGCACTGTCACCTGTGTACTGTAATTACTACAATGCTGGATAATCCTCTGCATTTCTTCGTGGACCAGCTCCACACAGCGCAAGCTGGGTTCTTCTAAACGTTTGATTTGCCTTTTTACCAGCAATTCAAATGAAACTTCAGGAACAAACAAAGCAGGGCGAGGACCCTAGTTCAGAAGGAGGAAGAAAGCTGATGAATTATTAAAACTCTATGCTTTTTCAAGAAGTAGTATTGAGGAAGCCCAGAATATATGAGGCCACAGCGCTTATACCCAAACCACTCAGAATACATCTTAAGAGCAAAATGCTACAAGAACATTTAAATATAAAAGCTATAAAGTTACTGCCTTTAGGACAAATTCTGTTTTAAATAATGATTAACCAGCATTCTTGTAGAATCTGGAAGATTTCTACCTTCTAAAATCACTCTAGGCTTGCAACTACAAGCAATTATTTCCAAATGTGTGGGTCTGACTTTAAATGAAATTTATTATGAAGGCAAAGACTCCTCTGAAGTTAGGAAGAGAATAAGCTACCATTATTTACTTGACAGTCCTGAGCATACAATTCTTACTGCAAGGTGGGTGTGTTTTCTATTAAGGACAACCAGAACACAATGCCACTGATTTATGGTGTTGGGGATAATTTCATTTGTGACCATACAGACTGAAGCGTCTTTTATTAAAAATAAATGAAATTAGCTTTAGAAACACAACATAAAGATGCAATACGATACACAAAACCAAATAAATCTCACCTGTTAGTAGGTGACATTCATTGTTTTAAATTTACAGAAGGATAAAAGCATGAATATGTCAATGCTGTAGAGTATCTAATGTACCTCCTATTCAAGGTAATTATTCTTCATGTAGAAATATGACTGTGCACACCCAACAGAAGACAGTACAAAAGCAGACTAATGTGTCTGACATTCAAAGTCAAGCTCCAAGGAGTAAACGTTCCATAAACTGCAAAGTTTAGAAGTGAACTTAACTCTCTCAATTCTTAGCAACACAAGGAATGTATTCACAAGGAAGCACACCTGCCATGTAATCACTGAAGAGTTGTAATTAGAACATCTGACAGTCATAGTCCATACATCTCTGAGTCTTCAAAACTAACAGAAGTGCTCAATGCAAGTAAATGCAGAGGCACTCTTGCAGTACCATTTCTGTGATATACAACAGCTTCAGCACAGGGTGGCCAAAGCTGGGCCTGAGCTTTATTTCAGCCTGTAAATACCAATAATGAGATGTAAGCATTCACCTGAAACTCATTCCATATAGGATCATGTCTGCAAGTTTGGATATTGTAATTTTTCCACTTAAAACACCAAAAAGCCGGATTCAGCCTCTTCATGTTACTTGTTCAGCAGAGATCATTACTTCAGTAAATGGAAAGCATGCAAAATTCTTGCAAGCTTATCTTCAAATTCAACATATAGCAACACTTAGAAATACAGAACATCACTCACAGTAGCATTTCTAATGGCAGTCAGAATATCAATTGTGTTAAGGCCACCCAGTGGGTCAACAGATTCTAAAGTTCTCCCAAAGGTTTCATGAAAAATGTAACAGATTCTGGCTCCACCGCATCTGAAAGAATAAAATAACAACTGAAGTAACAAACAAGAAAAAAGCTCTCACTGCAAATATTCTTACAATTACTTGTATTAAAGCATTTTTTAACATGCTGTGCTCTAGTATAGAACTACAGCTAATGAACCCCAGCAAGAGCAATTGCGTCAATCTAACTGCTCAATCAATACTCTAGAAAATCATTTGGTACTTACAGCTCTGAAGTCTCTATGTATTTTGCTGTTCCTTCAATAGTGTTACAATATTCTGTGGCAAATTTGGTAATAAGCTGCAATAAAGTGGCACTTTTGTCTTCAACAGGTTCCCCATAGCTGTTTAGTAGAGACTGGTACTGAGCAGCTAAAACATTGATTCTTGTTTTCAGTTCTGGCAAGCAATCCCTGATGTGATGCATCAGTAGTCTAAAAACAGAAAACAGTTCACCAGAAATAAGGAAAAGTTACAGCTTTAACATCTCCATCAAAATACAGATGACACATAAAATAATCACCAAAGAAAAACTACAGTAAATTCAGAAACTGAATTTGGAACCAAAAATAATTTTCCATTTTTGCATACTGTACAGTAGCAAAAGAGAAAAAAAATGTAAAAATAAATGTTTACACATATTACTAACACATCAATTTATAAGTTACAAATTCAGAAGTATGCTTCAAAACACTTGTTTTCCATACTACATTATACCTGTTCAGTGTTCTAGCAAGATACTTGGTTCCGTTTCGATTGGCTAGTGAAGGATACTTCTTTTGAAGAAAACCATACTCATCACGAATGGAATCTGCTACACTCTTCTTATTGTTAATATCCAGCTGACTCCTGAAGTTAAAAGGCAGAGTTATACGCTAGTTAGTAGATAGAAAGTAAAAAATAATTTAACAAAGTAAAAAATACTTGGATCAAAACCACAAGATATTTGACAAGCGAATGCAAAAACTAAAGAACATACGCGGTTAGACCTAACACATACAAGAGATGTACTGAATCACTGTTAATGTGAACAAAATGACCAGAAGCTAAAAGTCAGCAGCAGAAAGAAGTGATGCTACAGGCTTTTAAAATAAGTATCCCTACTCCTTTTCCAGTTAGCAGCTGGTGGGGCAGGAGGAGGACAGGCTTCTGAAAACAAGTTTCTCACTTGCTTATTTCAAAGTTTATTTCCGTAACAGGTCAGCTTATTCTTGAAACCAAATTCATGGTTAGAAAAGCCAAAAGCATTATTTAATACAGTTAAAAAAAGTACTTATTGTAGTTAAAAATAACATAGTGTGCCCAGACAGACCTATTCACTACTCCAATGATGCCAAGTTTGACTGGAATCACTCTTCCCATGAGCACATCCATAGCATCGGTGCCAGCATCCATGAGATCCAGCTTTGTGATAACAGCAAGGGTTCTTCGACCTGCCAAAAGGAAAACTCACTCACTGGGATGTTATGTCATTATCAGTGTAGCTAAACTTCACAATTCAAAACATTCCTCATATAGCTGCATAAAGTTTAACACTGCAAACCAGCAAAGACTAGAGTAAAAACATGCGGTACTAGTCTATATGGAACCCCTTGTTAACAGGAGTTTGACAGTCATTGGTCCTCACACAGACCTGGCTAAAGAAAATGTTTTAGGCAGACATTATCAATGATATTTTTTTTCATACTACTTGAGGTTTGAGGTGTTACAAAACACTTGGAGATGACTATGTGAGGCAGGCAGGGACTCAAAAGTGTGACTGGACTGAATATATTTCTAACATGTATGTAGGACCAGACATAACAGCGATCTGTGTAGAACTATATTTCAAATACCACTACCCACCAGAGAAGCTGCTAGTGAAGGCAACTGGTTGCTCCACTCTGATCACAGTGTATCAAGTACAGTGCTGAACAACCCAAGAGACTGAGTAGCTTGAAATCCATCCACTGAAGAAACTTTAGGGGGTTTATTTTGCTAATAAGAACTATTTGTATTGAATATGTGAATATTGAATGTTTTCTGAGTTAAAACTAAACTTCATACTGTGAAGGAAAAAGTAATCTAAACTCATTAAATAGGTAAATATTGCCCACCTAAACAGGTAAGCTTAACATGCACAGGATTTGAATGGGATCTTAGTATATCACAGACACTCAAACCTGAAAGAACTCTGAAGAGTTGAAGGCAAGAACTTTCTCTTTAAAATAAAATCAACTTTTGAAGTCTAAAAATAAACACTTTAGGGAAAACTGTGTTCTTGGGTCCCGATTTATGTCAAAGCATCTAACCACCTTAGAACTTCAACTTCTCATCACATTCCACTACTCTGACAGAACCTACAAAAACTGCTATGCCAGATCTTCAAAGTTTAGAGCTTTGGGAAGTGATCCAAAAGTCACAGCTGATAATTTTTGCAGGAATAAATTAAAGGGAAAGGGTCTGCTGCCTGGAACAGCACAGTTTGACTGAAAAAACTCCAGAGGAGGTTCTCCCAAGGTTATATGGCTGTCAAACCCTTAAAGGCTTAGGCAGACAGTCCAAAGCAAATTCAGAGTTGGAAAACAATTAAGTAGTGCTATAACTTATAGTAATTAAAAACTGATGACAAACCATACCAATACTACATCTCGGCCCGATTTCAGTATGCCTATTTTCCAAGTGCTCTCCTTCACATTCTTTCAAATCACACACTAACATTTATTAACCAATGGTACCAAGAGTACTTTCCATAAACAACCAGTTGCTTCAGATTTGTTTCCAAATTGTTAGATAAATATCAAATTATAAGGCTCTTTTTAGATCAAATCCAATCAGTCTGTTCTGTCACAAAAACGCAGGGCACTAAAATGGACACTGAGGATTCATTTTACTCTTAGTAAAAAAAAACAAAACCATCACTACATTAACATCTAGCCAGTCAACTGCCAGCTGCATATTTTCTCTGCTGAAGGAAACAATATTGCACAATAATGCATGAAATCATTCTAGCAAACCACTGTAAAGTTCTAAGACATCTCAAAACCCCAACACTCTGCAATGTCATTTTGCTGCTCTGGAAAAAGAAATGGCTCCTATGACCACTAACATCTGTGGCCTGTTCATAAGCCACAAATCTATTAGACATTATTTCATTACAGCATTCTCTGAGCTGCAGAGACTGCAGCAGGAAGTCTTCAAGCAAATACAATATTTTGCAGTAAACACAGAGACATTTGGTTTTCTTACTACTTTTTGTCCAAACAACTTCAGTTTTACTTTAGGATTTCATTTTTTAAAAAAGAAGTTGAATTACAGGATCAGGTTTTTCTTGCTGCTTACCATCTGGATCCACCTCCCTTGCAATTTTAAGTGCTTCTGATGTAGCCATGTCTGTGTTAGCAGCTGTGACTGCCAGAATAATTGAATTTGGGTTGCTGATAAATTGAAGGATTAGCTCCCTGATTTGAAGTTCAATGTCCTTAGGCTGATCACCAACAGGCACCTGCAGAAAAGACAACATCGAGCTCTTGTATATTTACGCCTCTTTGAGAGCACTTACTGCAAGCTCGTAATCCGTACCACCACATAACATAGTTTTCCATCCCTTTTCTTCCCCTCTTCACAAGAAATAAGGAAAGGAAGATCTTGAAAGGATAAAAATCAACAATACTCTTCTAGAAGTAAGAACTAGTTCAAATTATTTGAGACTGTTGACAGAAAGACTTGGTACCCAAGAATGACTTGCCCCAACTGGCAAGGTGGGGGTGTGTGCATGAGCAGAGAAACAAGTCATATTTGTGCCACAGAATATTCAGTATACAAGCTGAACAAACAGGACCTGAACATTTCTTCTAGAATGACCTCTCACTTCATACAGTATCTCAGGCTATATACACACACAGCAATGCTGGAAAAGTAACAAGGAAAGCATTTCCAAACTTGTCAACACCCATCCATCTGCAGGTACAGGTTTGAAACTCTTCAGTGCTTCCCCTTTTACTAGAAAGAGCACACAGCTTGCACAACACTTTTAGTCCCTCAGTTGTACATAGAAAGGGGAAAAAGTAAAGTAGCAACACACAGTACCGCTTTACAATAACAAAGAGCACCAGAAACCCAAATCTTAGACCAGAAGATGGTGCATCTCAAATTTGTGAGAGCAACTATATGCTGTGAGGAAAGCTGTTAATTTGACAATGCACAACATAATTCCAAAGTGAATGTAGACTCCTTGGCTCAAAATTCACTGTTCACAGTGTCAGAGGAGAAGTGTTCTTCTGCATCTTACCTTTGTCATTCCAGGCAAGTCCACAAGAGTGAGATTTACAACATTAGATGAAAAAATCTTAAGATGAATAGGTTCAGGACTGATTCCCTAGAAATATGAGAACAATAAAAATTAATCTTTGTACTAGATTATTTAATGCAATGTGAAGAAAGCCAAAAGCTGTAGGAAAAACAAAAAAAACTAGAACAACTTTCTTCTATCATACACCTTACAGGTATGTGGTGAGGAAAAAAAGCCAGCCACACCTGTCAATCAACTGCTTTGTCTTTGGAAGCAGCCCTGTTCTCCCCTTCAATATAATGCATAAAAGATTTTATGTTTCAGTGATTCCACAGAATGCAAAAAAGAAATGTTCCATGTTATAAATTAGACATAAAGCTACATATGTGGAAAAATGGAAGCAAGTTTAACTCAAAGTTTATTTTTTGCACTGTTGTTACAGAAGTCTTGAGGTAAAGCAACAGCAATTTTCTGTAATTTTTAAATGAAGCAAACAAGAACAAAATGAAAAAATCCCACGCTAGTGAGGAACACCTGTTCCATATTAGAATACTTCAACGCTTTTCATTTCTAGCTAGCAAAACTATTCTAAGAAAGATTTAAACACCAAGAGAATCTACAGCAAGATACAGAGTGAAACATTTACCTTATTGTTTCCTGAAATCCTCTCTGTTTCATTTTCTATTTCCTGACGAATTTCATCAAAATCTGTATAGATCTGAAATATGGAAGAAAAAAACAGTTTAAAGATCAAATACAGCATCCATTGTAAAAAAAAAAAAAAAAATAATGTTCTCTTCTCCACAACAGAGTGCAAAAAATCTGTAACTAATTGCACATAAGGTGCAGAAAATAAAATACTACTATGGCTAATGCTAACAGTAATCATTAGTGCTAAACATTACAGAAATTGGAAATCTGGTATTTAATCTGTTAATACTTTGGAATGACAGTTTTTAGCACTATTACCCCAGTGATATTACAGAAGGTATGAAATAGTATGCACCTGAAGAGAATTTCATACACTTAGTTCCAAAGGATTGCAACTAGATTAGGAATGAAGGTAAAAAACATGTAGCCTCAATCTCTTCTTATCCAGAAGAAGACAAAGAACAGTGACACAGTTACATTTCAAATCTTTTCTATTCTGTCAAAACAATTCTCCTTCCACCAATACAAAAGAATTCAGCACAGAGTCACCCTTGCAGTTTCCCTCTGCGCTCCTCTGCAGATTTTCCCCAATTTCTAAAGAACTGCCTAGAAGGTGAGAAAAATCACTTAAAAATAATAAAACAAGTAATTAATGACCAATAAAGACTACATTGTATAGACTACATTCTTCAAGCAAAGAATTACGCTCTGACTCTTCTCCTAATGTTCTGTATCATCTGAATTTCTCCTTTGCCCCCCAAAGCCACTTTAGGCTCTTCCTTTTCCTAGCTTTCTAATAGATCTCTGACATTTCCAGTGCTTCAGAGGACTGAAACTACCTATGACTACGTTTCTTCCTTCTCTTTGCAACGTTCATTCTAGTTTTGCCAATGCACAAAAAAACACTAATAATGAAACAACTACAAAAGAATTAAGATAACTCAGTAGAATCCATGACCCACACAACAGGCAATTGTTGACAAAACTTTAAACCAGAGTTTTCAGGAGTTTTTTACTCAAATAGCAAAGCAGAAAATTCTCAATACTCTGACACACAGTATAGCACTCTAAATAGTTTCCTTTCTGGGAAAAATCAAGAGATACAAATGTAAGTATAGAGACAGTATTTATAGCACTGCTACTCCATCATCACACATACCTTATTTTTGGTGTGAAGAAATTTGCCCCACTCTTCAGCATCTATCTCTGAAAGCAAAGAATTAAAACATGAGGAAGAGGAAGCACACATTTCAATGATATTTTTCCATTTGAAAACAACAATATGATTTACATGTTTCCAAACACCAAGAGAAAAAGTAGTCTACTTCCTATAGTTAGATATTAAACAGCTCAGGACACATACATTTATGATTCTGCTCATTTAAAAACTGCAGCTCATTACTCTTCAATTTGTCTCTCTTACACAAGGCCTGCCCTCTTACTTGTGAGTGAGACCATCAGCCATTCTACCATCTTTCAGAAATTATCTAGTTCCTTACATATCAGCTTGCAACAGAAAACAAAAGAATTACAAGCAGTAGCTTAAAACCCTGAAAAAAAGAAAATCTGCTTTTAGCATCTTTTCTTTTACCATGCAAGTAAGACTAAATTACAGCTGAAAGAAAAGGTTAGAGAAACCTGTAGAACCAAAGCAAAGCAAACATAAAACCAGTCAGAATTCTGCATAACAATGAAGTCTTAGAAGAACATGTCTCTTCCCAAATCTGTCAAGGTCTTAACATCATAACTCTTGTCAGTGACCACTGATTCCCAGAATTATTTGGGGAATACTCAAGAGCTGTCCCAGAAAGAGCAAAGGAGGTTTTATTTAATTTCTGTTTTGTAGTGCAGGCAACAGGTTGAGTCCCAACTATAAGATGCCTGTACTTCCATAATCCTGTTTTTCCTTCTGATAAATCCAACTTGAAATTTTCATTTTGTGCTCATTTCCCCTCTGCTCTCCAATACAACAATCTGCTCTAGTAAAACATTCTGTAAGAAATCTAGCCATTAGGCAAATGCACACCTACAATCAAGTAATATTTCAAGCTGAATTTCAAGATAATGATCAACAGAGAGGTTTTTTAAAGGATTTGGGAATTAAAAATGCAGGAAATTCTATGAAGCAGCAATGACACAGAAGCAAAAATCATCCAATTCTAATGCAAGAAGGTCAGAAAACTAAAAATCAACCAGCCCACAAGACTCGGAAAAGTAATCAACACAGTAGCCAAAGTGTCAAAGTGTAATCAACAATAGGGTGGCATGAAATGTGTGGTTTAGTGTATACAAGCATGCACTTTTAAGCACAGTAGGGAGAAAAAGCAAGTGGATAAAGGCAACCTTTAGAAAGGTGTCTTGGACTTTTCCATGTAGCAGGGTCTGCAGTTAAAGAGAAAGAGTATTGAAGGATGTTTAAAATTTCAAATCACACTTAATATAGCATTTTAACTTTCAGTACCAGACTGTATTGCAAAGATGACAAATGCATGCAAACAGATGTGCATGCTATTCTACTATTGACAAGAATGTGTAACATACTACTAGTATGTACAGAAGTAACAACCAAACACTGGTAAATGAGGCATATTAATCAGATACTCTTTACAACAAAGTCCAGTTGGTGGTGACTTCATTACTGCTGTTCTAATTCTAACAGATATTGGTATTTTTATCTGGGTGCAGAAAACAGCACCACTACGCTCCAAAAGAACTACTTTGATGAAACATGTTTCTAATCTTTACTCATGGCAAGAATGACTAAGGAAACATTTTTAATGTCACTGGGAGTAATATTACTGTACAGGAAAAATATGTGAAGTTTTACATCAGTCCTTCTAGAGTTCAATTAAAACAAAAACCAACTATGGCAGTTCTGTGACAGATTTAAGAAGAGACAACACTATCACCCTCCTCAACTATAACTTCCTAAAAAAATTATGGAAATGTCATTACAAAGAGAAAATTCCTACGGAAGCACTGATAAGTTTACAACTCCCAGTTTTCATTTGATGCCAGTACAATACCACAGAAGTTCAAAAATCAAAATGAGCTAGTGAAGACATTTTGTGTACCTGCTTGTTTGGCTACAATCAATCCATCAGTTTAGAAAGCCTAGTACATCTGAGGACTTATTTCAATGGCTTGCTCAGATAGCAAATCAAAGGTCATCAGTGGAAATAAGCTGACTGAGATGGACTGGAACCATTAAGGAAAGAAAAAAGTAAAATACTTTTACCCTTACTAGTCTGCAGGCACTCAAGCCTTGAAGCAGCCAGTTAGATGACAGCTTTTGTTTGGCTTAGTTGGTATATAGGCAAAAATACAGAGCATTCTCCAAAATAAGTGCAAAATGAAAGGTCTCATTAATTCCGGGTTATTAAACAGCTTTAGTTTACTAACAGTTCAGAGGAAACAAAGCAAAACACACATACAAGAACAAACTACATCTTCCAAGATTGTATTGCTTGGCCACTCTAAAAAATTCAATCTAGGACAGACACAAAGCCAGGAAGAAAAAGACAAACAATGCAAGATACTGCCACTATTACACTTTAAAGACACAGACTTGAGTCCTCTCCTGCTACATCTCTGCTAAGGAGATTTTGGCTTTCCAGGACATGCTGCTTGTCTGAAATGATTGGTTTTGCAGTGGCACAGAAATCTGCAGCTAGGTACTGTATAATGAATTGGTTTGGTTTAGTATAATCTATTAACTTTTTAAAGTACATATTAAAGAATATGCATTCTTAGCACAAGCACTGCATTTAAATGTTCTAACATCTATAGATCAAAGGAAACAGAAAACTCATTAATCTTTCAGAAGCTACATATAATGCAAGACAAGACTAAAGCCATGATACATGGCTTAGTCTTAACCTCAGCCTCCAGAGACACAAAATAAAAAAAAAACTTCATGAATAAATGCAGCCATCTCACGTGTACAAGAAACCTCATGTGATCCAGTGGTGAAACTGTTGCCCAAAGATGTTTGTACTGACACCCCCTTTAATATTTGAGAAAAATTACCCAATAGCTGTAATTTAATGCAAATATTAATAGAAAAGGAGGCAGAATTTGCATTACTCAAAATGAAAGGATACTTAAGGGAAGCAGAAAATATTCTAATTAGTCTACAATCAAGAGCCTAATGTCTTGGTTTACATGAATAACATTTTTTTATAACTAGTTTCACTGGTAAAATCAGTCTTTCTCATTATATTGCTTCCTAGAAGCTTTTAGGGCACGGCACACCTTTCAGACGAATTTATTACTTGGAACTTAATCAAGACTCAATGCTAGACAGAAGTGTGCAGAAATGACATTTCGGTCATTATAAAACTAGTTATTAGAGATTATAAGAAATCATTAAAGCAGCAGCTATAAAGAACAAACAGATTCTGCCTTTACAAAACAACATCTCTTCAACAGAGCAACAGTGTGTTTTCTTTTGTGGAGAAGGACCTGAAAACTTCAATTGCTACCCTGGAAGACTAGTCACAATGATGATACTTTTCTCAGGACTGCCATCCATGATATTCACAGAATCAATAGGGATCAGAAGGGACTTCGAAAGATCTAGTCCAATCCCCCTGCCACAGCAAGATCACTTAAACCAGGATGCACAGGAACACATCCAGGCGGATCTTGAATGTCTTCCAGAAAAGGAGACTCCGCAACCACCCTGGGCAGCCTGTCAAAACGCTCCATTACCCTCACTGTGAAGAGCTTCCTTCTAATATTTATATGGAACCTCTTATGTTCCAGCTTGCATCCATTGCCCCTTGTCCTGTCACTAGATGACATTGAGAAGAGCCTGGCTCCCTCCTGCTGACAACCACCCCTCACATATTTAGAGACATCAATGAGGTCACCCCTCAGCCTCCTCTT
>VZRI01013055.1:0-24474 GCA_013397515.1 Upupa epops
ACTCAAGGTGCGGTCTAACCAGTTTCGAATAAAAGGGGAGGGTAACCTCCCTCACCCTGCTGGCCACACCATTCCTGATACAGGCCAGGATGCCATTAGCCCTCTTGGCTGCCTGGGCACATTGCTGACTTATGCTAAGTTTACTGTCCACCAGTACCCCCAAGTTTCTTTCTACCTGGGTACTCTCCAAGATTTCCATTCCCAGAATATAGTTCTGCCTGGCGTTGTTATAACCAAAATGCAAAACCCAACACTTGGACTTGTTAAAACTCATTCTATTAGAGCTTGCCCATCTCTCCAAGTCCCTCTGCAGGGCCCTTCTACCCTTCAACAAATCAACATGGGTTCAGAGCTTGGTGTCATCCACAAATTTGCTCATAATGGATTTCAACTGACCATTAATATCATCAGTGAAGATGTTGAACAGGACCGGACCTAACACTGAGCCTTGGGGGACACCTCTAGTAAGTGGTCGCCAACTAGATGAGACCCCATTTACCACCACTGTCTGGGCTCGTCCATACAACCAGTTCCTGACCCAGCACAGTATATTCCTGTCAAAGGCACTTGCTGCCATCTTAGCTAGAAGTATATCATGGGAGATTGTGTCGAATGCCTTACTTAAATCTAGGTAAACCACATCCACAGCTTTCCTCTCATCAACCAGTCAAGTCACTTGATCATAAAAGGAGATCAGGTTAGTCAGGCAGGACCTACCTTGCCTGAACCAATGTTGACTGGGCATAATCTCTTGGCCATCATGCAGTTGTTGCATGATAACCCTCAGCACTAACCATTCCATAACTTTGCCCGGAACTGAAGTGAAGTTAACAGCTCCATAGTTACCTGGATCATCCTTACGACCCTTCTGGTATATGTGGGTCACATTCGCCAACTTCCAGTCATCCAGGACCTCACCTGTGATCCACAACTTCTGATAAATTATGGAGAGTGGTTTAGCAAGCTCACCCACCAGCATTCTCATCACTCTGGGGTGAATCCCATCCGGTCCCATGGACCTGTGGGGATCCAAAAGGATCTGCAAGTCTGTAACTAGTACCTCTTGGATAACAGAGGAACTATACTGTACCCTATCCCCATCTACCAGTTTAGATGAGTAGTCATCCTGAAGACAGTTGTTGAAGAGAGAAGTGAAGGAGGCATTGAGTACCTCTGCCTTATCCTCATCTCTAGTTACTAAATTTTCCTCCATGTCTAGTAAGGAGTGGAGGTTATTACTACCCTTCTTTTTTTTTTTCATTGATATATTTATAAAAGATCTTCACATTGTCCTTAACAGTGGTGGCCAGCCTGAGTTGGAGTTTGGCTTTAGCCTCCCTAATTTTCTTCCTATACAACCTGACAGTTCCTCGATACATGACTCGATTGACCTCGCCCTTCTTGCAGAGGTTGTACATCCTCTTTTCTCTCTTAGTTTTTCCAAAATTTCCTTACTTATGCAGGCTGGTCTTTTTCCTCTACAGCTCATCTTGCGACACACAGGGATGGCCTGTTTTTGTGCCTTCAAGGAAACATTCCTGAAGTATACTCAGCTCTCCTGAATCCCCTTCTTGTAAAGGACTCCCTCCCAAGGAACTTTCCTAATCAATTCCTTAAATAAACTGAAATCTGCCATGAAAAAATCCAGGTTAGATATTTTTTGAGCCCTCTTTTTGATCCACTATTAATTGAAAACTTAGCCATTTCATGATCACTGCCTCTCAGACAGCCTCTGACAACCACATCACCCACCAGGTCTACCCTATTTGCAAATAGCAAATCAAGAAAAGCTTCACCCCNTGCCCATGCATTAAAATATACACACCTCATTGGGCCGCTGCATGCATCTTCAGAGTGGATACACCATCCACCATTTTCTTCCACGAGACTTCAGAACCATCCCCTTCAATCCTAGTTTAAAGTCCTCTTGATATGGCCTGCCAGCTCACGGCTTTTACACTTATTGGATAGATGCAACCCACCTGAGTCTAACAAACTGCTATCATTAAATGTTTCCCCATGATCAAAGTACCCAAAGTTCTTCTGTTCACAGCAAACCCTGAGCCACTTATTAATATCAAGAATTCTTTTATGTGTCACATTATTGACCCCCGCTGTTACAGGGAACAAAACACTATTTGCAGACCTACTCTATTGATAAGATGTCCAAGTTCCCTGAATTCCTTTTAATTGTCCTGCCTCCCCTCTCAATAGCCTCATCACTACCAGCTTGCACCATCAACAATGGATAATAATCTGTTGTTTTAATGAGATGATGAAGGAAGTAGAACACCTCCCTTATGAGGAAAGACTGAGGGAACTTGGTCTCTTTAGCTTGGAGGTGACCTTATTCATGTCTATATATGTGAGGTCTATATGTGAGAGTCAGTGTCAAAAGGATGGAGCCAGACTCTTCTCAGTGTTATCTAGTGGTAGGACAAAGGGCAATGGGTGCAAGCTGGAACATAAGAGGTTCCATATAAGTATCAAAAGGAACTTCTTCACAGTGGAGGAATCCCTGGAGGATTGTGGAGTCTCCTTCTCTGAAGATTTTCAAGACCCACCTGGATCTGTTCCTGTGTGGCTTGGTCTAGGTGATCCTGCTGTGGCTTGGGGATTGGAATGGGTGATCTTTTGAGGTCCCTTCCAATCCTTAATGATTCTATGATTCTATGGTACACTCAGGTGTACTCCATCTCTACTTAAGTCAGTGTGAATAGAATGAAATTAGACTGAAGGCAATTATTCTGTATTGTATTTGGGTTTTAATATTGTGATATATATATTTTAAACCCAAAGCAGGATTACTGTCTGGAATTAGTCTGTACTTTTTCTCTTGCCATTTCAAACATTTTTTTTCATCACTGTGTTTTATCTGTATATAAATCTTTCTCATATCTCATTACCATTAAATCCATACTTTTATTTCTTTCATTCCTAATTTTGTCACTTTTGTTGTGTCCCACTTTTGTTAATATTCTAAATGTATTTGTTCTTACTAGTGTGTGGAACACCATTTGTCACCATTTTATATGTGAGCATGGATCCATTGTCTAGTACTCTCTGGGTACACCCATTCAGCCAATTCCTTATCCACTGAACTACCCACATATCAAATCCACATCTCTCCAAATCAGAAGGATGTTATGGGTGACCTTGCCCAAGTCCACATAGATGACATCCATTGCTCTTTCCTTGTCCACTGATTCAGACTCTCTATTGTACAAAGCCTCTAGTTTGGTCAGGAAGGTCTTGCCCCTAGTAAAGCCTTGCTGTCTATCTTGAACACCTCCCTGTCCCCCAAGTGCCTTAGTGTGTCTACTAGGAGTATCGGTTCCATGTTGTTCCCAGGTATTCTTCTTAATATTCTATTCACAAAAGTATTTGAAAGATTGTTATAATCATAGTTATGTATATACTTGTGTGCTTTGTTTAAATTATAAAATCTCATAAATTAGTTTTATACTTCTTTTAGTTTATACTTATTTTCAATAGAAGTTTGTGTTTTTTCTTAAAAAATGAGAACGATACAGACACATAGGCTTTTATTTTAGTTTTTTATTTCATTCAGTATATCTTCAGTTTTTGTTTGCAGAAAAGGGCATTTCTGAAGTTAAATTCTATTATTAAATATATTGGATTTTATACATTGTATTTTATTGGTTCAATCAAATTCACAAAATAGTGATGAGACGTCAAACAGGGAGATATCTGATTTAAACAGGAAATTATATCATCACTGTTTCTTTCTGAGTTGTTGAAGACTGAAAGAGAAAAGTAAGTCAGCAAATTTATTCTTAGGCTCATTAAAATCAGAAAGCGGAAGACTTTGGAAATCATGTAGTCTTTTGAAGATGGTTCTTTTGTTCTTTTGACTGAGCTTCCAAAAAAAAATGTTAATCACTGTCCCACAAAGCCTCTAAGAGATGAACCAGACTAGATTAGTGAGACAAGCTGCGGAATTAATTGAATAAATCATGGAAATATTTAGAAAATGAAGCAGCACTAACGACAGTAATTAGTTTGTCACCTGCTAGGGATTAGCTTCCTGTGAGGCTCATCATTGTAATGTTCTAATAAGGAATTTGGGTGAAAATGAGGTAACATCACAGCTTTTTTTAATGGGAAGTCTTTTCCTACTGATCGTGTGTAGTGCTGAAGAAAATTGAATATATGGTATAACATTAAGGATATTTTCCTTTGTAGTTGTCCTGTGTGCTACTTCACAGAAGTGAAGCTCCTCCAGGGCTCGCAGTGGAAGGTCTCAGTATTGAAAGTCAGGCTGAAGTGGATATATAGATAGTGAGATTGGGAGAATAACTTTAATTGAGATTTGGATGCTACTTATGTAATAGTGTTAAGTACCTAACAAATCCTACTCTACATTGTTACCTCAAATTCACTGCTGTGAAAACTATTTTGATGATAATTTATACAGATATAGATATTTTCATAGACAAAACCAAATTATTCCCATAGCAAAAGACAAGCTGAATAAAACAACAGAAATTCAGAGGAGAAAAGTTTTATTTCCAACTACACTAAATACATTATCCTCTTTAAATGTAAGAATTCTATTTTTCACAGGTCTTTTGTAATATTTTTCCTCCTTTTTAGAAAAGTTTAGGACTTTTTCATTATGAAAGACATTGTATGACAATGTCATATTTGTGAAAATTTACAAAATCAGAAATAGTGTTAGAGACAGTTGACTTATTTTTGGTCTCTTTAACTCATGGTATTGAATAAGTTGTTTTTTCTTTTTTAAATCAGCAGTAAATTTGCTCAGTATTGATGAATTTGATGGAATAAAATTAGCCCAGTGCTTTTGCAACTGAGATTTTTCCATAGTCTCTTGTCTCTTAGCAACTTCAGATGAAATTCAGCTCCACAAAGAGAAGCCTGAAGTAAATAGTACTGAGAAAAATGCCATTGAGAAAGCTAGTTTCTAAATGAGAAGTCTCTCAAAATCTTTATATAGTCATTACAGTCATACTTTACTATTGAGGATTGCCATCTTCTGTGCCTATTATGGTCAGGCCTTTTAATATCTTGCCTATTATATGTGTCAACAGCATGTTTTTTCTCACACTTTGTTCACATTTTATTTGAGCATTTCTGTAGTAATATATAAAAAAAAGTGTATTTTCCCACCTAAGAACAAGCATATTGTTCAAATCCTAAGTAGAGCTACTAGAGGAAAAATGGAGTAGACAGAGAACAATAATGCTATTTAATTGTGGACATCATGTATATTTATATCTCTAATGCCTTCAGGAAAAACACAAAAAATAAAGGCAAAACTATTAATAAAGGATTTGAAATAGATTATTATATATTGTATTGATAAAAAGTATGTAAAGATAGGAAGTCAGTTTCTTAAATAAGTTCTATAAACTTTGCTCTTTTGTGGATTTCAGTTGAGACATCACGCAGGGGATTGGACTAGATGATCTTTCAAGGTCCCTTCCCATCCCTAATGAGTTTATGATTAGGTCAAATAAAATGACTCTTAAACTGATTAGTTAAAATACAAAAATACTATGTAACATGAAAAAAAGTATTTTAAGATGCAACTTCATTCCTGTTAAGTACTCACTGTCACAAGGTACTAAAAAGCTGAAAAGTCCTTGGTAACCACAGACAAATGCTAATGAGATGTTTCTCAATTGTTCACAAAGGCATAAAGGAATGACAACTTAGAGAGTTCTTACAAATGAAACACTTAAGAAATCTGCTGTTTAAATTTCAGTTCTCACAATTCCCTGATATTGAAGTATTAAATGGTACATACTGGAAAACAATACAGAGCATCTAATAATCACATGATCAAATCCTACTTGGTGGTATGATCATAGAAATAATGAAAATATAAGTTTTAGTTTCAAATATGTCCAAATTTTCAGTAAGAAAGCAGTAAGCTCATTTTTTTTACTGTTTCTTCATTGGTTTGCATCTCTGTGCCTGATACAGAAATGAAAACCTGAGCATTTTTGTGACAGCACTAGAAACAACCAGGAAAATGAAAGGATTATCACCACTTCAGTAATGCAATCACATCAAACAGAGCATGCTATGCTCTTCAACTTATATCTTATCTTAAAAATACACAGAACACAGTCTTTTTAAAAAAGAAATTAGGTTGATATTGATTTATCTTCATTATTTGATAAAGTCACTCACCAATAAAGTGACCAATAAAAAGTACTAAATTATTCATGAAGCATGAGGATGTTTTTTTAAAAAATTCAGCTTCCTTAGTTCAGAAGATTAATTACTTCATTTGAAAGGTGTTTAGAGCAGTAACAGATTTCAAGTAATGCAACAATAGTTTTTAAAATGCATCTCAGTTGTGATATTTCTTTTGAATGTGTATATTTATCAGCATCAAGAGCTGTTTGCCATTTACTATATTCTATACTTGGAAACAGAAGCAAAATATGGGAAGGCACGACTAATTCAGTCTTCAAGCATTTGTCCTAGAGTTGCAAAATAAGAATAATCACAAAAAGATATCCAAGAACAGTGGAAGTTCCAGTTTTCATTAGGCAGCCACCCACACAGCACAGATATGATTTTGATCCATATTTATGAGATGTAATAGCAATAGAGGTGCTGCTTTTCATGTCTTCCCCATGATTACACAGGAAAAATCACAGAGTACCTCATGGTAAATATAGTCTCTCTTGAGGGGTCCTTACAGGTCATCCAGAATATTAACCCAGCCAAGTACAGCAGACTTTCTTCCTTAGTCCCCAATTTGGTGTGATGGGGAGACATCTGGAATGGTGTACATTAAGAAAAACTACATCCATCTTCTTCCCTTTATCCACTAGGTGTGTGTCTTTCCTATAGAAGGATATCAGATTAGTAAAGACAGGACTTTTCCCTTGTGAATTCCTGTTGACTGTGCATGGTGGTTGCATTATCCTTTAAATGCCTTTCAGCTGTACCCAGTATAATCTTCTACATCATTTTCCCAGGAGCTGATGTTAGGCTACCAGGTGCCAAGTTCCCTAGGTCTTAATCTCATGTCCCTTTTTATGGATTGGAATAACACTGGTTACCTTACAGTCAGCATGGAATCATGGTCCTCCCCAGACTTCCAAGACCTTTGGTAGATAACCAAGATATATTGTAGCATCCGTTAGATACTTAGGACTCTAGAATTAATCCTATCTGGCCCCATGGACTTGCAAACATTAAGCAGGTACAGCTGGTCATTTACATTATCATTGCCCATAAATGGAAAGCCGCTGCTACTCAAATCATAGTCCTCCAACTCAGAGGATCAGGCAACCCAAGAGCTATCCTTATTTTTTTAAAGATTGAAACAAAGGAAAAACAAATACTGAATGCCTCTACTTTTTCTCCATCCCTATTAATCAGGTGACTGATGAACTATCTATCTAATAGATAATCAACTATTAATCTAATAGACTAATCAACTATCTGTCCAATACAGACAGATAACATAGACCCCACTGTTTTTAGCACAACTTAAGTTTTTTAGTTGACTGATAAAATACTGGCCAGTTTAAATTCTCATTGAGCTTTGTATTTTCATTTATTCTCCCTACATATGCAAAATGCAGGTCTGTGATCTTTTTGTGAAACCTGACCTCATTTCCAGAGCTCATGCAGTTCATTTTTCCACTTGACTTCCAAGGAAAGTTCCCTGTTCAGCCAACCTGGTCTTACATCATTTTTGGTTGACTTTTGGCACCATAGAATATCTGCTCTTGAGTGTCTAAAGGTGATTCTTAAAAAAAGTTGCCTGCTTTCTTGGACCAATTAAATCCTTAAATGCAGATTTCCAGGGGTTGCTGTGAACTAGTTTGCTGAGTAGCTTACTGTTTCAAAATCCATGGCATCAACTATGCTAACCTTTTTCTCACTATACTGAAAATTTGAAACTACACCACTTTGTGATCACTGTGGCCCAGACAGGCAGCTATCATCACATCTCCCACAAGTTCTTCTCTACACACTAATAGAAGTATATTTGACACAGAAATGTCTTCAACATACCACAGTACTTTTACAAACTTGATTGTCAAAGCAGTATGATATTTTCATTTGATATTTCAGAAGTCCTGTAAGGACAATGTCTATTTATTCAAACATTTCTCCTACTTGCCTGTTGAACAACTCATCAATGCTATCATCCTGGCTGAACAATCAATAGCAGACACCCACAATGACATCTGTTTGCTTTCATCTAGATGCTCTCAACCACATCACTCATGAATGTAAGGATAGTATATCTTCTCCATTTCAGCAAACAATGAAATTCAGATGAAACCTTCTTTCCACTGATCTTTGAAGTAGCACTCTCTCCATTCCCAGGCAAAGATGGTTCCCCATGCTTAGGTCAGTGCCATACTTCCCTCTCTGAGCAACAGAAGAAAGTGCAGTGAAGAAGAAGGAGCAGCCACAAACTCAAAATTGAAAGCTCCAAATCCTTTGTTGGCAGTGTTGAAAAAATTTCACAAGCTGCCATAGCAACTTCACAGTGCCTCAGGACAAAATAACTGTTCAAATTTCAAACTACAACATATGGAGACCTATTTCCTTTGGTCAGGACACCAGTCAAAGGCACTTTTTTGGAACCAAGAGCCCTTACATGTTGTTTGTGACCACAGGTGACTAATAGTTATCCTGATTTTTAGGTTGTTATAGTGTATGCTTGCTTTCAAGTTGTACTGGTGCATTCTTCTGCTGTATGTGGGAGAACCTGTAATAGTGAGGGATTAAAGCTCAAATAAGTAATTTGCTTGAACATTTCAGTCACTAGAACATTTTTCTTTTTGTTCCAACCAGTCATGGGACTCATTTCAGCACATCTCACTAATACTGACAATATCATAGTTCTGAAAACAGGCCACTGCTTCTAGTAACTGTCATAATTCTAAATCTTACACTGTTCTTGGAAACCAAGAAGAATACCTGGTATTTTTTAATTAGATTAGAAAAACTAAGGGATTTTTGCCCCTTGTAGAGTAATCATAAGGAAAAAAAGTCAGTAAATATTTGAGAATAATTTGAGGAGAGAAGTGAACAATTACTTTGCTGCCTAACTTAGGCTAGTTCATTACTGAATACCTGAGGACGTACTGTTTGTGAACATATGTGATACTAGATTTGATTGGTTTAATTTGTTACTTTTTCAAAATATTATTATTTAAAGCTGAGTATCTCTCAAGATATAAGTGACTTTTAATACTTTCTTTGCAGAGGAACCACCTTTCTTCTCCAAAATATATTATGGTTTTCTATTGCTTGTTTAGTTCTTTGTAACACCACAGGAATTGCTATATTGTATGCTTTCATGTTAATTTTTTATTACAGAGTTTGGGGTAATTTTTCAGAATTTTAACATGTTTTAAATTTTCATAAT
Source organism: Upupa epops (assembly GCA_013397515.1). Lineage (NCBI taxonomy): Eukaryota > Metazoa > Chordata > Aves > Bucerotiformes > Upupidae > Upupa > Upupa epops. The sequence continues at coordinate 9,401 of VZRI01013055.1, forward strand.
GACTATGTGGACTGAGTGGTTAATAAGTATGTCAAGTAATATTTGAATCTGTGGCAATACAGTTGCCAAAATTACTGATGACAATTACCATGTGTTAGGAATATGTGATATGGTGAATTGAGGAGGCTATAACAATACAGGAATTCTTCTTGTTCCACTAGAAATTCCTTTTATCATCAGTCATGAACTTTGTGGAAAATTAGAAACTTCCCTTCCCCTCAGGATTTCACAGCAGGTGATGCAGGCAAAATGGTGTTTATTATCACGTGGCGTACACTTATATACCAGTGACCCACCCTTCGTGTACGCCCCCTTTCTGGCCGACGTAGCAGAATAGAGAACCTATCGCTTCACATCCCGCAAGCCTGCATGCGCACTATACAACACAACTGTTTCTACCTCACTTGCTTTTCTCACAGATGCAATAAATGCCTGTCCTAGTGTCATGGTTCATAAAGTATCTCTCCTTCCATGCAGCATTTGGAGAGAGAGCAAACAAACACTAAGTGGAAGAGGGCATACATGAAAAGAGCATGAAGGAACAAGTACAATTTTGATTCCATTTCTAAAATAGATTGTTCAGATCCCATGATCAGACTGGCTGTGAATGGACTTGGCCAATGGGAAGGAGGAGTGGAGTTGAGAAAGGAATTTAAATCCAAAACACATCAAGGCGATCATTATAAAGCATAAAGGTGTTGCACAGAAGAGTAAACAGCCAATATTGTAAGCATCCTAACAGTTTTGGTAGTATTTGATATGATACACACATAGGATCATACTACTTCTATTGTATTAACACATGCACGTTACTTTATGACCATGGGATTCCTTGGTGATTTTCAAAAATATTGCTCTTTCACTGTTGATTTATGTTAGCTCATTTCTAATTTTTTTTTTTTACACAGAAACATATAAGAACTGAAGACTTTTGTAGAGTAGGTGTAGAGTCTTTAGTTGAAAAAAAATTATTTTGGTGAAGAAAAATATGCCAGTATAGCAAGATTGTCCTGATTTTAGGGCCCAAGATGGTACCCCCACGGGGAAGATAGTTTTTAATAGAGGAAGTTTAGAATAAGAGAGATCAATCAACTAGAATAAAATGTTATAACTTTAATGGGGAAAAATAAGAGGGATAGTGACAGGAAAGAGGGTTGATGAGGAGAAAGAACTATTGTAGAAAGAATCAGTACAACTGGAGCTGAAGCCTGGATAGCTGCCAGGCCAGCAGCAGTGAAGAAGTGTAGGGAGAGGAGGTGGGGAGTTGGTAAGAACAGGTGTGGTCTGCATGAAGATCCAGAGAGCGACTGGGGCCAATGGGAAGGCTGCAGTCCTAGAGCAGAACTCAGTGGAGAACTGAAGCCAAAATGGAGTCTGAACCCTTAGGCAACAGACTCTGCGAGAGAAAAATGCAGAGCTGAAATGGAAATGTACAAACCTCATCAGAAATGGTTTCTCGGCCCATTTCTGATGGAATTAAAAAGCAAAATGGTAGGGAAATACATCGACCACAGCCAACCCAACACAAAAGAGATAAAATGTAGAGCTATACAGGTGTCTTAAAGTTATACATTTGAAATTTAGGCTGTAGTTGTACAGGGTATTGATCAGTCTCTTTTGCTTAATTGACAAGATGTGTGGTACATTCTGAACTCTTCCTACTTCTTGAAAGTAAGAACTGTACTAAACTTTTTGTGATTCAGTATATTTTATGAAGGAAAAAAAATCACAAGATTCATATTTAAGTAATGTTCTTATATTTTTCAAGTAATCGATATATAGAATAACTGTCAGATGGCAATTTTTGAGACTAGAATTCCTAGAACTGATTATACTCTAATATGTCTCCTTGAAATTATTTTTTTAACTGGATATATATTGATCTATCAGTGACAAATGGCTTTATATATGTGGACTAGTGATAAAACAACTTTGTCAATGATTAAAACACATGTAGCTGCAATATAATAATTGAGAGGTAAAGCAAATTATAAATCTGCTTGACTATGATGAGAGTTTGGCAGCTTTGGTGATAATGTTTACTATAAAGTGGAGAAAATTATGTTCCCTTGCTTTTGCCTTAAGTAAAAGATTAATCATTCTTGAAAAGGTTTGCATGTGGGAGGTGGTGAGAAGCTTTTAATCTTGTGTTTTTGAAATATTACAGAATAATTAAATTCAGTATTTAAAGCATTTTGATTTCTTTTGTATTGATGTATTAATAATACATTATGTAGGAAAATGTTGAAACCATATTTTTCTGGATTACAACCTTACAGGACTGTCTTCTAATACTAAGATAAACATATACCACCTATTCTTTAAAAATTCTTTAAAAATTCTTTGATAAAACCAAGTAGGTAGATCAGGTGTTCATTTCTCTCTCCCATCATCATCAGAGTAGACCAGATCCAAAGGTGTAATAAAAAATAAATTATTTTAGAAGTACTTACGAATCCATGCAACATAGCATTGATACTGATTAAGACAGTCTAGTCTATTAATGTCCAAATGGATGAAATAATGTCTACTCTGCTGAAGTAATATTTAGACATATTTCTTGAGTTCTTGTGGATATCTGGATCCCTTCATCTTTTATATGCCCTATGTGCATATGATAGTAAACACAAGTACCAGTTTTGCTAATGTCTTGTTCATGGCTTTCAACAATTTGTGAAATCATCTAAGATTTGTAACATTTTAGACAAACAAGAGTTTGTTTAAACACTGGATTGAGTAGGCTAATATTATTTCTGTGTTTACAGTTAATCATACCAATAAAACAGGCATAGTTTTGTTCTTGTTGATCTTCCAATCTTCATTTGAATATTTTTTTCCACTCTGAAATGTTAATCAAGCAATGTTTGTTTAAATATATGTTTAGTGATTTCTGAATATTGATGTTCTGCTCAAGTCAGGAAACTAAAACCACAAAAAGATAAGCAAACAAATAACTCCTGTGCTACTCACAGTATAATCTTAGCAGAGAAGCTTCCAAAGAGTTGGGAAACATTTATTTAGAAACTGTCAGCATTCTTAAGGGTTTACATTAACTCAAATAAATTTAGTTTCAAGTTCTTCTCAAATAAAATATAGTCTGAGGAAATCTATTGAAAGAAAAAGCCAATATATCTTTTCTTCTTGATGTGGACTTTCTTCCTTATTTTGTTTTAGTTTTATATAGTCTTGTTCATAAGACACTGACTAAATGATTTTATTAGTAAGTATTTGACTCATGCTTCACTGGGCATTATTACTGAGACTAGTAGAAGAAAAACGGGTACTTGAAGCATAGGAAACACAGAAGCACATGAAAAATAGTTAAAAGCTACCAATATTTCCCTCCTCACTGAGTATTTCTTTCACACAACTTGCAGAGTACTTGTGATCTCACAAGTCATTAAAGGCCCGAAGGACATTTCTTTAGTAATACATTAAACAATTCCTTCACCACTGCTAAGTACAAGGGGACAATCACTTTCCTATTTTTTCTGGTCACACTATTTCTGATGCAACCCAGAATGCCGTTAGCCTTCTTGGGCACCTGGACTCACTGCTGGCTCATAATCAGGTGACTGTTGAACAAATAACAGAGGTCCTTGTCTGCAGGGTTGCTTTGCACACACTCTTTTCCAAGCTTGTATCATTGCATAGGGTTGTTATGACCCAACTGCAGGACATGGCATTTGTCATTTTTGAACCTCATGCATTCAGTGTATGATGGGAAATGGATATAACATGACATCTAACTCTTGGAAAACAAACTTGATTCCAAATTCAGTATTTTTCAAATCAGAGAAATCATCTGAAACCACAGAATTAGTAGCAAAATAAGATTTTCAGTTCACAAGCTATTCACTCTAAAGGAAAATTATTTTGTAAGGTACTATTTCTGGCAGCCTCAGAAAGCTATGTCCAAAGACAGACAATATCAGTCCTTAGAATTTGTTCTGGAAAACAAAACTAGAAACAGAGAAGCAGAAACAGCTGGAAAAGATACTTTATCAGTTTATTAGGTATTCCCTGAAATAAATTGTTTGCCAATTAATAGAAAACATTTTCCATTATTTCTTTTTCTCAAGATGAAGGTGTTTCAAAACCATAGAGTTGAAGCATTCACTTAGTCCTGAATTTCAGACAATTACTTCCATAAAGTAATCCTCTGATAAAGGGAAAAAAATAATGCCTTGAAATTGAATCTTAGATTTAGAAATATTCTATTTCTACTGGAAGAATACAATGCAGTCTGATAAAATGGTCCAGGGCTCTAGAACAGGGTTATGGTAATGAGGATAGGGACCTAAAATGCCACCTATAAGAAGTTTTGGAAAACAGAAAAATATCCTTTCCAGGCCCATGGAGTATCTACCTATGGCTCAGAGAGTTAGCACCTCTGCAAATTAATGTATTGGGATGGAAAAACATGTTTTCATGAGGTATTTGGGCTGATTCTTTCTTGGAGGGGAGGGTGTATGTCTGTGAGTGCTTGTTTTTGTTTTTGAATGGGGGAGTGCACCACAGCCCCAGATCTTTTGAAAGAAAAAGGAAGAGGAAAGCTCCTGGGGCAGTTCTTACCTTGGAACCTGGTAAAAAGTGACAGTGAACAGAGGTGTTCTGGACAGTGGGATAGATGGCATGGAAAAGAGTTAGCAGATACCGAAGTTCTTAAAGGCAGATTTGCAACTGACCTGCTGGAGCAGCTGGTGCAACTACAGCCTGTAGAAACCTACCTGCCTCACAATGGAAAGAGATGATATTGAGGTACCTTGTTGGAGGAAAGGGAGTGTAACCCTGTTACTTCTTGAAGGGACTTGTTTGAGAATTTTCCCCTGAGGGCAGGCTATGGAGCTGTGACTCTTAAGGGTTTATTATCTCTCTCATTATGTCATTATGAGTAATTCCTTTGGTTATTGGGTGATGTATTGGGAAATGGGGGGTTGTTAAAATGAATGTTCCCCAAGTTCCCTCTTTTTTGCCTGTTCACCTTAAGCTGCAAGATAGCCCTAGCAGAGAGGGAGCTGGGAGTACTGTTTGACAACTGGTTGAACACGAGCCAGCATTGTGCCCAGGTGGCCTAGAAGGCCAATGGCATCCTGGGTTGCACCAGAAATATCAGGAATAATGTGGCCAGCAGGACTAGAGATGTAATTCTCCCTCTGTACTTGTCACTGGGGAGGCCTCACTTCCAGAACTGTGTGCAATTCTGGGCCCCTCGCTTCAAGAATGATATTGAGGTGCTGGAGAGGGTCCAGAGGAAAGCAGTGAGGAGTAAGGCTGGAGAAGGGATTAGAGGGAAAGTCTCCCCATGCATCAGAATAGGCTAGGCATAGACTTCTTAGACAGTACCCTTGAAGAAAAAGATCCATCACCATGAACACAGAATGTACCCTTCTTGCAAAAAAAAGCCAATGGTGTTCTGGGGTGTATTAAGAAGTGTGTGGCCAGTAGGCATAGAGATGGCTTCCTCCTATTCTACCTTGCTGAGACCATATTTGGAGTACCATGTTCAGTTCTGTGCTCCCCAGTTCAAAAGAGACACGGAGCTACTGGAGAAAAGGTCAGTGGAGGGAAGCAAAGTTGACTGAATCCTGGAGCATCTTATGAACCAAGGATGAAAAAGCTGGGACTGTTTAGCCTTGAGAGGAGAGAATGAGAGAAGACATTATCCATCCATGCCTATAAATACCTGAGGAGTGACTATCAGACTGTTTCCATTTATTCCCAATGACAGTAGAAGAAGCAACAAGCTTCAGAAGAAGGGCACAAGCTGGAACATGGAAATTTAATTTAAATATGAGAAAAATCTTCCTTACTGTGTGGGTGACAAAGCTCTGGAACAGGTTGCCCAGAGACATTGTGGAGTCTGCTTCTCTAGAGATGAAGAAAATTCACCTAGATATAGTATTGTGCAATGTGCACTAGGCAATTCTGCCCTGTGGGTGAGGTTCAACTAGATCATCTTTAAAAGTCCATTTCAACTCTGTAGCCCTTGCAATTCTGTGAAAATGAACTACATTTACACTTCTACCCTTTGATGTACTATTTGTATTACTAAACACATTTAATTATTTAGTCACTCTGGGACACTACATAAATTATGCTTTTAAATTTATGCTTTAAAGGTTTTAAATTTATGACATTGTATTGATTCCTTCAGTAATAATCAATCCTAATGAACCATACACAGAGTATAAGAGAATATGCTCAAATGTGGAAATCAACGTGTTGTTACATCTTCCATTAGGTAAAGCATGGTGATTTATACTGTTAACTAAGCAAGTCTAACTAAGAAGTCTCAAATAAATTATACTTAGCAAACTATGTATGTTGTTCCGCTATCCTTTCAAATGGTTTTACGTATGATAGAAAAAAATAAGCTCATTTCTACGCTTATATCAGAACTAACAAGTTCCCTGTGCTATTCAAACAGTATTTAGTCATAAAGCCACTATACATCACATTTTAAAAGTCATGGCAGTCAGCTAAAATCTTGGAGATTTGAAAAAAGGGAATATTGCATGCCTTTATAAAAAAGGGAAATAGAAGGACTGTGGGAACTACTAATCAGTTAACCTTACCCTAGAATCCAGAAAGATTTTTGAACAGATCCTTCTGGAAGACATGTAGAAGTATATGGAAAGTATGGAGACATCCCAAATGGCTTCACCAAGGTTAAATCATGCCTGGCTAGTCTAGTCTCCTTCAATTATGTCATGACTGCATCAGTGGACAAGATAAGAAGCACTGATGTTATCTTCCTACACTTTTTTAAGGCCTTTGATATGTTTCCTTCCATATTCCTTACTCTAAATTAAAGAAATGTGGGTTTGATAGATTGGCTGTTCAGTGGATAACAAATCAGTTGCTTGTTCATGTCCAAGGAGTCCCAGACAGTGTCTTAATGTCCAAGTAGAAACCAGTAATGAGTGTTGTCAAGGGGTTGATCCAGAGGAGAATCTGACCAATTAATTTGGTTAATGTGCTAGTGAGTACAAACAAACAAACAAAAAAAAAAAAAGAAAAATAGAACAAGAAGGGTTTGAGAATCACTTATAATTTACAGGCAAAACCAAAACTAACTCAATCTGAGAGGAAAGAACAAGACACATTTAATTCACTCCACATAAAATCCAAAAGAAATAATTCACATCAAATAAAACATCTACACAAAGATGAACAGATATTAATCACATGTCCACAAAGAAAAGAAGGGTCTTAAGTGTTGGAGACTTGCTCCTGAAAGGGTCTGAGGGCTCAATATGCAGAGCTGAAACTCATCACAGGGAAGTCTGGATCAGGGATAACACTAGGATGCTCCCTTATCTGGTGAGATCTGATGACTATTATGCACTGCTCATCTGGGGCAGGAATTGCAAGGGTACACGCAGAGAGCTTGAATCTAGATTGGAAGGGGGTTGGGATAGTTGGTGGGTAAGCAACAGTGGGACCAGTCCTCTTCAATCTATTCATTAATTACTTGAATGAGGGATTAGGGTGCACTGTCAATAAGTTTGCTGATGACACAAGGCTGGGTGGTGTTGTTGACACCCCAGCAGACTGTGCTGCCATTCAATGACCCCTAGACAGGCTGGAGAGCTGGCAGAGAGAAATTTAATGAAATCGAACAAGGGTAAATGTAGAGTCTTGCATCTGGACAAGAACAACCACAGGTACCAGTATAGGTTGGGGACTGACCTGTTGAAGAGGAGTGTAGGAGAAAGGGTCTTGGGCATCGTAGTGGACAGCAGGATGACTATGAGGCAGCAATGTGCTCTTGTGGCTATGGGAGCCAACAGCATTCTGGGGGGGATCAGAAGAGGGGTGGTTAGGAGATCGTGAGAGGCTCTTCTTCCCTTCTATTCTGCACTAGTGAGACCTCATCTGGAGTATTGTGTCCAGTTCTGGGCCCCTCAGTTCAAGAAGGACACAATGCTGCTCGAGGGTGTCCAAAAAAGACAATGAAGGAAATAGAGCACCTCTGTTATGAGGACAGGCTGAGGGAGCTGGGTCTCTTTAGCTTGGAGGAGGCTGAGAGGTGACCTCATTAATGTCTATAAATATGTGAGTGGTGGGTGTCAGGAGGATGGAGCCAGGCTCTTCTCAAGGTCATCTAGTAATAGGACAAGGGGCGATGAGTGCAATCTGGAACATAGGAGGTTCCATATAAATATCAGAAGGAACTTCTTCAGAGTAAGCATAAGAGAGCATTAGAACAGGCAGTCCAGGAGTTTTGAGGAGTCTCCTCTGAAGACGTTCAAGACCCACCTGTGTGACTTGGTCTAGTTGATCCTGCTGTGGCAGGGGGATTGGACTAGATGATCTTTCAATGTCTCTTCCAATCCCTAATGATTCTATGATTCTATGATTCTGTGTTCTTACTGATGTTTTTCAACCTGCCATCTCCAATCCCTGAGATGGACTTCTTGCTGCTTGTGGAAACATGGTGTTCATCAATTTCATGTGCACATCTCTCAGCTTCAGCAGGCATTTTAAAGTCTATATATCTAGTTCATGTTCTTCCAAGCAAGTACTCCATTTCCAACATTCCAATTCCTAAGCCACAAACATGGGAAGAACTCTCCAGTTTAGCAAATAATGGAATTCAGATGGAACCTTCATTTCATTGATCCTTGTAGTGTCCCCTCCATTCACCACATTCTCAGGGCAAGATGGTTGCCATGTTCGGCATAGCAACATGTGTGTCCTCTCTGAACACAGAGAAGAAGTGAGTGAAGGAGGAGGCTGGAAATCCAAATGCAAAAGCTCTGAAGTCTGTCTTTGTTTGCAGAACTGCAGAAACTTGGTTTGCAATTTGCAAGTCAAATATCGCACAAAATTTCAAACTACCCTCAGGTGTCCATACCAGGACCAATACATTTTAGCATCTAATTGATGACACAAATAGTGGTACTGAGTGCACCCTCAGCAAATCTGCAAGTGACATCAAGCTGAGTGGTACATGCATATATATCACCTATCTCCTGTAGCAAAGTGAAGAGGTGAGTCCAGGGGCATAACGATGGAAAGCTTTTAGATATTAAGACATCTAAGAAGAGGTAATCAAGAACTCTGGCAATAGAATTTTGAATTGTTTCTCAATCTCAGCAAAATATATCACTTATCAATATAGTCAAATAATTAGTAAATATTTACAATTGATTTTTGTAAAGTTTTATTGATGCTTGAAGGATGTGGTCCAGTAGAGTATTTTACCAAGACTGCTAATATGAAGTTCTCTAATGTCCCTCACTTGTTATATCTCTCAGGATAATCTGAGAATTGAAAATACATAGTGAAATGCACATATACACAATTAAAGAATTACAGATTGCTGTGAAGGGAACGTTTAGAAGATTTGACAAATCAGATTTCTCTGAAATTTTAAATTCAATTTTACTCAATCTACAGCACACGTCATGCAAAAGGTTAGCTTTTATACACTTAGTCATCATTACTACACATACAAAATTGACATAATCTCACTATAAAAATCTATATCAGCAGTGAATAATAATGATACCATGACATAAAGTCAACACTCAGGGGTACTTCCTGTCACAGTCCTCAATTGCAGAAGTCATGATGATTAATTTTGAGACCTCTTTGGTACATGTACAGAATTAAGTTAATCTTGCTTTCTGACCATCTTTGCTCAGTCATTCTAGTCTTTGTAGCCTCTTTCCCAGAGAGGGTATCTCATCTGTTCCCAGTGATACTTGTTTCCAATTTAGGTAGCTATGCTTATTCTGTTCATGGCAGAAATTCTATCTATTCCAAGTCCTAATCCCAAAATATATCTTGCACTTTTTTGATTCTTTGCATTTTCTCTTGCAATTTGTTCTACTTTGGTTTGTATGTTTTCTAATGCTACCTTAATGCAATTACAAATTTTTCTTTGCCTCTTTGTGGGTCATAATGCTGTAATATATATATAAAATGTTTATGCATTGTGCCTGGAGATACCATCCCAGTATTGCAAAATATTTAATGTTGTTGCTCATAAAATTTCAGCAATACTATATTTCAAATATAATTAATTTTAATTATATTATTATTAATGGAATTTTAATTTACAGGTGTCACAGAGTAGTGTTTTGGTTACATTTTTTATGTGTCATTATCTACTTGTTGCAATCAGGCTGTCTTATTGCCTTACGGTGTTATAAACATATTGTCCCTCCTTAGAATTTCCTAAATCTTTCCCAGCAGTTTTGCAAGCACTTCTGGATCAGCTGTTGAGTAGTCACACACATGTATGATATAAACCAAGTTTTTAGTACTTATATTGTTAAAAACTTAACATACTCAAAAATTACCTTAGAGGTGATTGAAATTGTCAGATTATCCTTTGTGTTTGTATGTCTTCTAACAGTGTGTATACACAAAAAAACAGATTTTCAAAGTCTCACATCTCATAGCATCCAGATTTGCAGCTCTCAAAGATTACAGCTCAATACTGTTTCCTAGTGACCTGTTTTTGTCTCTGGAAGGAAGACCAAGCATAATATATGTATTTCAGTTTCTCTGTCTTCATTCCCAGAGTTGAATGAAAGATGCTTTCTAAATTGTTCTCTGCTATTGCTGTTATTTCTTTGTCATATTCATAAGCATGTTTATTTGCAATTCAGATACCTTAGCATGGTATTCTAGTCCTGTTGCATTGTATCCAAATTCTACCGGAACATAGAAAAACCTTTTTGACCTCTGTCATGATTTATGTCATGACAATGCATTACAATACTTCTGCCCTAACCTTATGCACTTCCCTAACTATCCACTAATCAGGTAAAATATATAAATACAGACAAGTACCTATAAAATATGAAGGATTAACCGGTTTTCTCCTTCTGTGTAATGGACAAATAGTGTCTTTAAAGCATGATGAACAATATGCAGAGAAAAAAAGAGTAATGAATTTGTAGCACAATAAGACCTATTCAGGTTGAGATTAATAAGAATAGGCAATGAAGAGGGCCCTTGAATCATCTGGAGGGAACATAATTAATGCTTGACTTTAACTAGGCAATTCCCTACCTACTAAACGTTTAATCAATTATATGCTTAAACCCCATGCTTGTGTATTTTGTTTAACCACAAAATGCTAATATACTTTTTTTTTTTTTTTGGCAGAAAAAATGAGGTTAGTTTTAACTAAACAGGTTCACAACAGAAAATGCCAATTTATCTGAATCATTCTTCTCCCTACCAAGGGAAAAACATTCTTGATGTAACAGCAATTTCTTCTGAAAAAGATCAAAGTAGCCTAGGAGTTATTGGTGCAGGTCATAAAGTAAGCCTGAGTGATCTCTCTAGGTGATCCTGCTCCAGCAGGTGTGTTGGACTAGATGACCTTCAGAGATTCTTCCCAGTCTTTACCATTCTCTGATTCTTGCATGGAAACATCTTGGGGTGTGTTCCTTCCTCTCCAGGCCCCATTACCTGCCTTCTGGAGTCTCAGCAGTTGAGGGATGCAGGTAGCCACGAAAAATTGCCATGACACAGATTGTTGTTTTATGTTTTCAAACTCAACTCATTGGGCTGTTGCCACCAGCATCAGTTACATCAAACAGTGGGAAGAGGAAGCAAACCTGTTCCAATCAGCTTCAAACAGCCAAAGCTGTTCTGGCACCCTGAGACCTGCTCTGCTCATGCTGGGCTACACACATGCTACTGCCAACACCAGGGCCACAGAAAGTGAGGGTGAGGAGGGATGATGGTTTTAAGAATTTTTCCAAAAGCACTGTTTTAAAAATTACATTGGCCATCCTTTAGCCTTCTTCAACTTCCATTTTCCAAAACTAATTCTTGAAACTACCCTCAGTGTACATAGCTAGTGGAACCCCTAATATTTTTATCAGTACAGCACCTTCAAAAATCAAAAAAAAAATTACAAAAAACAAATCAAACAGAAGGAGGAGAAGATGATACGTATTATACTTGAAAAAAAAGGGTTCATTTGCAGTGAATTTCCATATAGGTTAAATAGCTGTAACAATTTATATTGGTGGTAACAAATATTCTGTCTCTGAAATACTGGTATTCTTTGGAGCTCTTCTGACTTCATGAATCTATTTATTGGAGAAGAAAATGAACACTTTAGTCTCTGAAGTCTTACAAGATGTATTACTGGTCTCATTACTAAAGTAAAATGCCTTGGGGAAACTAATAGGACCAAATAATACTATCCTCTTATGATGAATTTTGTTTGCCCTGGAGATCCTTCTGATAATTTTTAATTTGGATGCCTAGAAAGTCTAAAATATTTTATACATATCTGGGTTTTTTTTGTAAAATTCTCTTTCCAAATCACATCACTAGAGTCCAGCCAGACTTCCGATTAAAAGACTTATGTTTTAGACTTGAATAAAGCTTCCTTATTTTCAAGTGAATATGACAAGTGATTAACAAACTCTCTCACTCCCTGAAGTTAGGGTTTCTTAAGGATGCAGAACAAGCCCTTCATTTTTGTCTCTTGAAACAGATGAAAAAGGCCATCAATATTTATGGCAGAAGATAGTTCTTACAGGACAGGTATTTAGAATTATTTTTTTTGTCTTGGATTTAAAATCAGAGCATCATTTCTATGCTAAATTAGAATAGTATGTTGATATTTTTTATTTGAAGGTTCATATCAAATTTATACAAATGCTGAGGAAATGTTATGCTTAGTTACTATGATGGTTAGTAGTTTACAAATTGAGATTGTACATTTTTCAAAATTTAAGCAAATGATTGTAATGAAAGCTACTGATCCCTTCAAGATATAATGAAGAACTGAATATCAAAATAGTAGAATACCTGAGCATTCATTTTATTCCTGATGCCAGAGAGAATCTCCTGTGCTTCATCTTATGCCCATTGCCTCTTGTCCTGTCACTGCATAGGTATGACACATTCCACTCACATACCAGCAATTAGTCCTTGCAGCATACACACATGATAGAGATGAAGACAGAAAGTTAGTAAAAAAATTAATAAGCAGTTGTAATAAGGTGGGACAAACTGTGGTGATCGGGTGTACGGTTCAGACAGATGACAGTACAGGCTGCTTCTGTTTACATGCAAACAGCCACTGTTTTACTCTTCGTACACATACCTCAATCCTAAATTACTCCTATCCTGAAGTACCTATGGTTTATAGTTTTATCATTTGCAAAGTTGAAAATTGATCTTTCTGAAAGAGATGTCTCTAGTTTTAGAAAGGTGGTTAATTTGTGTCAGCAGTGCATTTTGTTTCATAGAATTATAGAATCTTAGACTGAAAGGGACTTCACAGATCATTCAGTTCCAAACCCCCTGCCCAAGCCAGGGTCACCCCTCACTAAAACAGGTTGTCCAGAGCCCTGTCCAATCTGGGCTTAAACATTTCCAGTGAGGGGGCATCCACAATTTCACTGAGCAGTTCCATTGCAAAACAACCCTCATAATGAGGAATTTCTTTCTAAAATCTACTCTAAATCTACACTCTTTCATCTTAAAATTATTCCCACTTATCACTGGATTTCTTCATAAAGGTTCCCCTCCAGCTTTTCAGGGTATTTTCAGGTACTGAAAGGCTGCTATCTTTTCCTTTTCTGTGTATGGCTGTTGTGTACACAAACACAATATTATAAACATTCCAGCAAAGTCTTTGGATTATGGTTCTTTTCTGAGGGAGAAGTCATGAGTAGATCTGATGAACACATCTTAGATTTCAATTTTTGCAGTTTAGCAATTTAGAGTAAGACATCATATTCAAGGAGAAACTAGAAGAAGCAGAATTTTACTGTTTGTGCATTAAATAAAAAACCTAGGATTAATTCCATAAATGAATTTATGTGTCATACATGAATTCACATCTTGTTATCACAACAACCTTTTGAGGACTATGTATGACCTGCATCTACTTTTGCAAGTTTAGAATTGTTTTATTACTTTAGTAAGAAATAAAACCTGAAATTCTTAGAGTTCTGGGATACATATTAACACATATACTCACAAAAAAAAAATTACTGCAAAGAAAAGAGTAGAGTATTTGCTTTGGTGGTTTTTTTTTTCATTTTATGAAATGCATATAATGTTGTAATCTAGAAAAGACAATAATTCTAGCAGTAGGAGGTCCTCATATCTATTGCTTAGGAATAATAAAAGTATTTTAATGCATATTTATTGTATATTTACTCTATATAAAATTGGAGTTGAAACATGTTGTTCTATCAGTTCATGTACATGAAAGGAGCCAGGAGTATTCATTGTTTATTTACTTTTGGTTCAAAGTAATATTTGCACAAAAGAAAAGGAATAATCCATGCCTCATGTAGTAGTTAAAAATTTCCATACAACATAGTAGCTAAATGTTAACAGAAGCAGAAATAGAAATATTGGCTGAGCACATTTCAAAGAACGCATAAAATTATTTCACTGCTTCTTAAATTGTTACTCCAGACTCAAAAGAATTGAATCCTACCTCCACTGCAGTGAATGAAATTTTATATATATCTGTAACAAAGGTCAACATTCTGATAACCAAATTTGCAGGGTGCATACATAATATTTTTTAAACATTTCCATTTAGACCTCCTAAGTGAGAGTTCAATATGCCTAACTGGTGTTAGGCATGTGAGAGGTACGCCTATAAAAAGACTAGCTGTACTTAGTTCAGTTGTTTTGATCAGTTACTGCCCTTTGGCACATGCTGAGTAGCTTAGTTGTGTGAGACTGGAAGACACAATAGAAGTCCGAAGAAGACGTTACCTTTCTGGAGTTGCCTCTAGAGTTCAACCAGTATAGTCACCTCGAATGACTCTGGATCCTTGTGTATTTTCAACTTAGAACAAGCCCTGCATTTGATTGAAACAAACCAATCAAATGTTTCTGGAAATATTCAAACTATGCTAGCAAATAATATATTGCATGATTCATTTTAATCTCAATTAAAATCTTTTCTATTTCTACTGTTCAATCCCTTCAGCAGTTCTCAGAAATTCTGTCACTTTAAAGAAAACTCTTCCAGATTCCAAATATGCATAAAAGAGCTTATTTTGTGTCATCCTTTTATAAAATCTGGTAGATCTTCTAAAACACTTTAAATGGAT
>VZRI01013055.1:30886-76197 GCA_013397515.1 Upupa epops
CCTGAAGTTACAAAAAACAAAACCATACAGCTTCTCAACTGCTTTCAACAGATGAAAATAGAATACAATCTTCTTGATTCCATAACCCAAGACAGTCCTGTCTTAGAATAAAGGTCTAGATGACTTCTGTATTGGTGCCTGCAATCCAAGCCCACTAATCAGTGGTCACCAAGAAAGAATTCAACAGGCAATCAAGTAACTTTGTTAAAAAGAAAATTTGTTGAACACATCACCAATAAGACAAGGAAAAATATCTCAAAATAAGTAAAAGGACCAAAGAAAAAGTAAACCAGAAATTTATTTTTCTCCTTAAGTGCAAATGTCTGTTTTTAAATCTTGCTACATTACTTTGGACATCATTCAGAAAATTACCAAACTAATTAAAAAAGGGATCATTAAAGCTTGAATTTGAAAGCTGATCCCTGTTCCACTAACAATTTCAGATTCCACAGATCTATTATTTTGGAGTATTTAATATTTTTCAATTATTTTTTCTTATCTTACTTTTAAAGACACTCATGTTTTAGACACGATATTGCTTTCATTCTGTGCTTAAAACATTGAAGAGAATACAGAATATTAACAGCTTACAAGTTAATAGCTTCTGATATTATCTTCTGTCAAAAAAGTCTCAATTTTCCTCTTAAGAACTTCATTCAACCTTTTAGATCACTTCTTTCAAACCTTGAATGTGTCTATGGGTGTCACCCCAAAGCCAATCTCTTTTAATTGAATGCAGTGTTTCAATAGTGGCCATAAAATATTTTTTTATAATAAATTGTACCTCACAGCAACAAGTTAAATATTTAGAATTCACTATAATAAGACTCAGCATAAACTGTTTTGTGACAGGCTTTTGGAAACATCAAAGTAAATTCATACCATCCAGTATTAGTTATAAGAACCCAAATATCTCACATTTGACTGCAGTGTTCTTCCTACTTGAAAAATGTACTTTTGTAGTAAATTGACCTCAAAGGCAAAGGTCATGAAGGAGTGTCGCCATGTTATTGCTGCTTTAAAGGACTGCCATTTTCTCCTCTGAAGAAAAGGAAGCTTGAGGGCTGAGTCTGGCATTGTGGGTGATTCATTTGTTTTTTATAGGGTGGTGTTTTTTTTATTTGACTGGGAAATTAAGATTAAATTTAATTTGTTTCCCCAAGTCAC
Source organism: Upupa epops (assembly GCA_013397515.1). Classification (NCBI taxonomy): domain Eukaryota; kingdom Metazoa; phylum Chordata; class Aves; order Bucerotiformes; family Upupidae; genus Upupa; species Upupa epops. The sequence continues at coordinate 32,054 of VZRI01013055.1, forward strand.
CTTTTGCTTGTACTCAAGTGGGAAGTAAGATCTCCTTGTTTTGCTTAGCTCCCAAGCATTTTGCTGATTAGAAGGAGTCTGTCCCAAGATCGAGCATGGCCAACTAGGGATAATGATCATTCTGAATTTATCTAAAAAAATAGTAAGAAACATTTTATAGAATAAGAGGGATTATTTAAAACTGCCATTCAGAAAGTTCTAAGCAGATGGTTTATGTATATTACATATCTTCTATTTGTTTCTGTCTTTGACAATAGTAGCTTTGATTTAGCTGTGGCATTTCCATCATAAAACTGAGACTGGATATTAAATTTAAAGGAAATATTCCGATTTTAAATTTTTATTGTTTAATTTAAGAGATTTTCAACAGTGTCATGCAGTGTTTTACAGGGATCCTTTACTCATGCCTCAGAGAGCTTGCTGAGTCCATTAAAATGACACAGATAAGTACAAAAGGAAAATAGATGGAGGTCTAGAGAAATAAAGATGATTTAGTGTTACACTATCAGAAGAAAGTCCTCATATTCTTCTTTGGGGAATGATGTGCAAGAAAATGAGGAAGCAAATAACAGAAGAACTCATTTTGAAGAAGGACACTGCAGCACAGGCAAACACTCATGAAGGAGAGGTAGGAGTAAACACATAGCACTTGACAATGACAGTGGCAGGAAAAGAGAAAAAAAGGATACACAGAGTTCTGAAGCAAAAAAGAGATGTGGTGAAAAATCATACATAAGAGAGGTATTAGGAAATACTCATTCCACTGAGAACACTGAGGGTGGAATTAAGACAAGAAACACTAAAAAAGACTTAAGGAAAGGATTTGTAGGGGAGGGCTTTATCACAGATTTGGGAAGAGAAGAATGTTGTGGCTGTAAATATTGCTCTCTTTCATACAGAGACAAGACAAGAATTGTGGGCTGGTAAGCAAAAGATAAGACTTTGAGAAGCAATGTTAGATTAAAAAATGGACTTTTAAAATGCAAGGATTAATGAAAATGTGTATATGAGTACATTAAAAAAGTGACAAAGTTGACATAGTTTTAAAATTGGGAAGTAAAATGTGGTAAATATAAATTAACAAAAAGTCAACATTTTATTGCTTTGTATGATCCTGATGAGAAACACTTCAGAAAATACATTAATATTTTGTAACTCTTGCTCATTTAGCAGTTTCCATGTAGAAGAAACTTGGGTTTTTTTCATTGTGTAATATTAGAGGCAAATTCTACTGGGTAAGAGGAAACATTTTAATGAGCATCCTAACAGCAATTGCTAAACATTGCAAACGTTACAGATATGATGGAAGATATACTAATACAACTGAAAAGCAAGAATATGTGGTAACAACCTAAAAAGCATGCTAAATATGCTATGTGTGTAAGTCCTCAGTTGCACTTACAGCATGCTGAATATTCACTTACTCTTTCAGGTAACAGCTGATGTCCATGAAGATTGGCTGATATCTTTACCAAGATGTGGATGGGTCTCCTTACAGGCAGCATGTTGGACTGATGACTCCCCCACTTCCAAATCTCAATTTTTGGTGTTTTATCCTCTGATTTAGAAAACTGAGGGCAAGATTATACCTAATTGAACAATATTACCTGCTAAGTTGTATAGGTAAAGTGCTTAAGAAAGCAGTTTAGGATTGGGCTTGGTAAAGTCAGGAGTATGGTTGGACTTAATGATTTTAAAAGTCTCTTCCATTTAAACAGTTCTATGATTCTGTTATTCAATCAGTCTTTCATTCACACACAGCAGCATCTGACAGCTTAAACCAACATAAAATACTAGTTCTGTCTAACTAGTAGACAGAAGTACTAGTAACTGGGGAGGTCTATCAGCAAGCAGGTGTGCTGTTAGCTGTAAGTTAAACTGGGTTTGCCAACTCGCATTGAGCAGTATCTTATTCATACACTGAATCAAACAGTGTAAATATTCCTGGGGGCATATTTAGTAACTAAATTTAACTTCACTTGGATCCAAAAGTGCCTACAAGAGAGAATTTTTTGTTTAAAACCTGTGGGGAAAAGGTAGTATTTCTGAGCATCAAGAAAGAAAGAAACCCATTTGCCTTGTCTGTTTGTCAGCTCCAAGCTGAGACAATTAGATCCTTCCCCAAGAAATATGTCTCTTCAGTGAGAACAAGCAGAGAACAGGTGGAGATAGGTGGGGGGCAGGAGAAAAATGAGTGGCACAAAAGAAAGCAAACACAAGACAACTGAGAGAATTCTGAGAAAAGCAGGATGCAAACATACCCAGGACTCAAAGATGATAGACAGCCTAAAAAAGTCCTGGAAAAAACATTAAGACATTTCTTTACCTAGAGAAAACTAAGAGTTCCATCCTTTATCCTATTATGCTTCTTGAAAGAGCTGAATGTTTGCCCTCTGAAAGAAAATAAACACACAAATAAAAAAATTCCTTTTTTTATCACTAAAATTAAGATTTTTGTCTTGGTACTCTTCCTCTGGTTCTTTTTTCTTCCCTGTTTTTTTTGTTTTCTTTAAGACACAAATTCTGAGTCTACAAACTTAATGTTTGACTACTTGTGCTGCATTAAAATAATCACACAACTATAGTGGTGGAAAAGAGCTGCAAGAAGACATAATACTGATATATTATTTGAAAGCTTAATTGCAAGCCATAACACGTATTTGGCAGGTATTTGTACAAAACAAGTGTGCATCAATATCTGTGTACTTAAGTGTCCACTAAAAGTTATTGACAAAATTCAGTTACCTGACGATATATATTTCTTATTTGAGTAGTGTATCTGTTCTTATGCTAAGAAATTCTTCATCCTCTGATGCTAAAGTAAAATTCACACTGTTTTAAAGGAAGTTGTTTGCTAGTTTAATAATGGCTCCTGCAGCAACGCAGCTGATTTATTCCTTCCCCATTGATTAATAGATTAATGAAAAGTAATTTAGGTAACTAATGATGAAAGCAGTAAAGAAAGTGAAAAGATCATTTTTAACACTGCCCTTTTGCTCTTCCATCCATGCAAAAGCATAAAATACTGTTTAAATTATGTTGATTTTAACAAGCTTTTCAGAAGGAAGAAAAACTAAAAATACTTGTCTTATTTGACTCATTAAATATTAACTAGATCAAGCCCATGTCTTATCTTGTTACCTGTTGAAAAGTTAAATCACATGCAATTCAATTGCATGCCCAAAACAGCAATTGTTTGTGACAGCTGTGAAAATGTCATATTTTTGAAAATGTTGTGCTATGAATCAATATATCACAAAGCTAAAATGGAGTAAAGAGATATGATTTAGTTATATATTTCACTTTATGAGTTCATTCCTATTTTATGCCCTTACAAAAGTGTATTTTGAAATGGCATTAACAACATGGTGTGAGAAGATATTTTAAAAATGACTTAAAACTACATCTAAGTTACAGACCATTTTCCTTGAAAACTCTCCCGACAAATGCATTGCAACGAAGTGGAAAGCATATTCCTTTTCCTGCTGTGATTGCATATTTGTACTCTTGAGTTCAGGCGCATGTATTTTCAGTTTCTTCCTGACAGTTTGATTAACCTTGAAAAGTTGTAAAATGAAGGACTTCCATAGCTAGCATTCCAAACACACTTGGAAAAATACCCCAAGTCTAACAGTCGAAAAATAACTGCGAGTACATTTATGAATGTACTCGCAGTAATGATGCCGATAACATCGCCGATGACACCAAGCTAGGAGGTCTGGCTGATACGTCTGAGGGCTGTGCTGCCATCCAGAGAGACCTGGACAGACTGGAGAGCTGGGCACAGAGAAACCAGATGAGGTTCAACAGGGACAAGTGCAGAGTCCTGCATATGGGGAGGAATAACAAACTCCACCAGTACAGGCTGGGAGGTGATCTACTGGAGAGCAGTCCTGTGGAGAGGGACCTGGGGGTCCTGGTGGACAACAGGTTGACCATGGCACAGCAGTGTGCCCTGGTGGCCAAGAAGGCCAATGGGATCCTGGGGTGTATTAGGAGGAGTGTGTCCAGCAGATCGAAGGAAGTTCTTCTCCCCCTCTACTCTGCCCTGGTGAGGCCTCATCTTGAGTACTGTGTTCAGTTTTGGGCCCCCCAGTTTAGGAGGGACAAGGATCTATTGGAGAGGGTCCAGCGGAGGGCTACGAGAATGATTAGGGGACAGGAGGGCATGGCTTATGAAGAGAGGCTGAGGGACTTGGGGCTTTTTAGTCTGGAGAAGAGAAGACTTAGGGGAGATTTGATAAATGTTTATAAGTACCTGAAGGCTGGCCAGGAGGGAGGGGACAGGCTCTTTTCACTTGCTCCCTGTGATAGGACAAGGAGCAATGGGTGTAAGTTGCAGCAGAGGAGGTTCCGCCTCAACACAAGGGGGAACTTCTTTGCTGTGAGGGTCACAGAGCACTGGAACAGACTCCCCAGGGAGGTCGTGGAGTCTCCTTCTCTGGGGACTTTCAAGGCCCGCCTGGATGCTTTCCTCTGTGATCTGTGTTAGATAGTTTTGTCCTGCTCCGGCAGGGGGGTTGGACTCGATGATCTCTTGGGTCCCTTCCAACCCCTAACATCCTATGATCCTATGATCCTATGAATGTTTATATTTTTCCTGTCATTTAATGTATTAAATTTTACTTAATCAATTTACTAGTATAAAAATAAAATCTTATAGGTGCATCACATTACAGAGAATCTATACATTGGCCTTTTTATTTGTCAGGGTTTTGTTGAGAGCGGTTGAAGAGTGCTGGCTTCTGTAAGGAGAGGCCAGGGCTCCCTCATGCTGGACACAGCTTGTTCCAATTGGCTGCACTGGACCCACTGCAAGTCACATCTGTGCCATTTGGTAATGACAATAATAAAGTGATTTTAAGAAAGGGCAAAATGAGAGATAAAGGAGGGAGAAATTATTAGAAACAACCTTGGTGAGAGGAGAAAGATGAGTTGGTATCTGACAATTGGCTAAGGTCAATCTACAATAGTTAAGAACCAAAGTATTCCTTAGTACTGGTACATATTAATTATGCATCAGGAGAAAAGCAGATGAAATAAGTTTTTAGTTATTGTTGATACTTTCCATTTTTTCCTATCAAGTTAAACAGAGATACAGGAACAATGTATAATCAGAAGATTTATGAATATTATAATGTATTCATTAACCACTTAAATCAGTAACAGAAAGGTGAAATATCTTAAATTTCCATATCTTTGTGGATTTTTGTTATGACAATGCACAAATAAGCTATATGATAGTTTCAGTATTAAAAAAACTGAATTGAAATACCGCATAATCTAAATATAAGAGCAAAAGGAGATGGGAAGATTCAACAATGTCAAACAAAGATTAAACAATGTCAAACAAACAAGTTACTGTAGTGAAGTGTACATGTAATTTTAATTAATAATTATGTTTTCTCTACAATGAATTGATTGGTTAATTAGACACATGCACATGAAAGGGGAAAAACTATGTAGACTCTCATGAAATTGGAGTACAAATGAATAGTTCAAGGCTAACAGATTGGCAAAACACAAAAAATCTCAGTGATCAGAGCAGAAGATGACAAAATATTAGTTCTGACTCAAGTAAGAAATATACTCTTCATTAACAAGCTACAGAATAGTATTTGAAAAAACATCCTTGTATAGATGTTAGTTCTAGAATTGTCAGATTTTGCCTGCTTCAGAAAAGTTTATTACATAATCTATTTAATTTCTCCTCTCTGAACTGTGATGTTGTCCATGACTACATTGTCATGTTTAACATACTTAGTAGAGGTCATTGAATTTTTTTTTTTTTTTTCTTCCATGTGAACAGCTGAAAAGTGTTGATACTGTGATACTTTTCTCAGGAAAAAGTCTCATGTAAATTGGGATTTCATTAAAATCACTGACATAAAGCAAAGTAAATTAGGTCCTAAATGATGCAAATATCTTCCTATTTCCTTCCCTACTCCATACTTTTATGTAAATATACATTCATTTCCTGTTTACTTAAAAATTGAAATTTGGAAAAATACGGTACTAGACCTAAACAAAGGACACAGAAGCCTGCTTCCTAGTCCACTTACTTTTAAACAGTTGTTCTAATAGTTCATCACACATGCCTGCATGGCGTAATATAAGAATTTTCTTAACCTTACTTTTTCAATTTAGAGGTGGTGGAGGTACCATCCCTTCAGACATTCAAGATCAGGTTTAATGGGGCTCTGAGAAATCTGCTCTATCCGGAGATGTTCCAGCTTGTTGTAAGGAGGTTGGACTAAATGACTTTTAGAGGTCCCTTCCAACCCAGCATATTCTATGATGCTATGGTGTTTTCACCCAATAAGATAATCTAATAGATGTCCATTATATTTTCCCGCATCAAACTAGCACTAGTAGTACGAGCATCAAAGTAGTATTAGTCCAAAATGTATTTGGTTCATTATTATTTGAATCATTACCTAAATGTTACTTAAGAAATGTAATTGCAATGCACTGTAATTATCTTAACAAAGATGCTTAAAGGTATTTAATCACTTTACTGCTCTTTGTCATCTAATCCAATAAAACACGTAAACTGATAAAAATTTCCGTGCTAAAAAAAGACATAGTTTCTTTTGTAGTACAATCTGATTAGAAGCACAAAATAAAAGGAATTATGAGGAAAAAAATTTCAATTATTCCAGTGTTGCAACAAGTATGCATACATCCTAGGTATAATTTGTATTCTGAAATTCTAAAGAGAAACAGCATACCTGCACTAAGAATATGAAGGAGAAGCCATGTATTTGCCAAATAAGAAAAAGTATGCGTGGGGGATATGTTATACACTATTATACCAGATCCTTGGCAAGACAAAAAATTTAACAAGGCTTTATTGCATGTGCTCCCAACATTGATCATATACAGAGAGTTGTTAAGAAAATACAACTCCCTGTGAAGAAATTATCAGGAAGGAAGGAAGGAAGGAAGGAAGGAAGGAAGGAAGGAAGGAAGGAGGGAGGGAAGGAAGGAAGGAGGGAAAGAAAGAAGAAAGGAGGGAGGGAGAGCCTCAAATCTTCTTGCTGGAAGACAGATGTCTAATATGTTTTTTGTTGAAATTAAGAATCAGTAAAGTGATAATAACATATTGAAAAATGTGTCATGTTTAATTCAGTCAATATGCTCCTAAACAATTAATAAGTGGAGAAAAAAATAGTATATTCTCATAAATTCTCTCATATTTTAATGTGTGTATTTCTTTTTATTTATTTTTACTTGATCATTGTAACCAATACATGTTTTGTTTTGTCTTTCTTAACTATTTTATATTAATTTTAAGTATTCCATGAGGGTTGTTACAACAGTATTTCATACATAAAACACGGAAAACATACTGTGGCTAATTAATATCTTAATTCTATACAATTTTCACAGCAGCATCTTCCCATTGTTATCAACTGTCAGATTCACAGTCAGTGATTTATAAAAACCAATAGCAAGGGGAAAATTGCATACACTGAACAAGACAGATTATGCAAAAGAATATCATACAGCAAAAACTATATTGTTTGTTTGTATGTATTGCTGACCATTAACAGCATTTATATTTTTAACATGAGACATGCAAAAATAACAAAAAATTGAAAATTAGTTTGGATATAAGACATTTTCATTTGAGCAAGAATATAAACTGCAGTAAATTACAATTGCCTATTAGGTAATTATTATTTAGTAAATGTATCTTGAAACAAAATTGGTTTGGGAAGATGAGAGTTCGAATCACAAAAATTGTCTGTCCATTGAATAACAGTATCACATGTTTGTTTCCTAGACACTGGAAAGCACCTGCCTTGGTTTGGCTCACTATGCTGCCCTCTTTATGAAAATCCGAGTTGTTAGAAGTAATCCTTGTATTATGTACTGTCCTCTCAAAAACTTGCATGAATGAGCCTATAGGTAACATTGTGTGGGATTAAAACTGTTTGATAAAGTTATCTCCTATTTTTAAAAAAAAACCTTTTAGTTCCTTAATAAAGTCCTATAAGTATTTGCTGAAGAAATCCAAATTATATGTTTGTCTGATATTGAAATGTGAAAAGGCAAAAATATAAGTCATTACAGTAACATTTGAAATTATGCTGGTTTAGAGTCTTCATCTTATGTCTTATTGTGCTTCAGCTTTGTTCTTTACTATTGTGACTTGTGATATAAATTAAATGTAATGAGAAAGTATTGCACATGGAAAATTAGAAGAGTTCTTAGAAAACTTAAAGATCATATAGCCATTTCTACTTTACAATTTTGCATTATGTTCACTGATTTCTATTTAGAAAGGAAACTGGGATGCACATCTCAAGATCTCTTACTTGTTACAAGTTCCATTTAATATTTTAATTGGATGTTCATCTATCTCATTATAGAGATAAGAAATTACTAAATAACTAGACTTAAATTTCTCCCACCTCTTAATATATTATAGAACTAGGGTATTGGTCTGAATAGCTTTGTTGAAGCAATTTGCACACTTGACTTGACACACTAGAATACTAAAACAATAAATAAATAAAAACAATAATACTTTTCTAGGTATTATCAAAATAATTCATTTCCATTCAAGTAACAGAGTAAAATACCCCAAATTTAAAATAATGGAATTAGGAGGTGAAAGTGCCATCTCTTCTTTGGCTTGTATACCTTTAGAGAGCAAGATACAACATAGTGTGTATCCTGTAATCTCACAGATTTGAGCCAGTAGGATGTGTACACTAAACCATATTTCTCAACCAATCAGCTCCACAAATATTCATAAACAGCATCTGGTGACTGAGGAAAAGTAACCTGGACTCCACATGATCCAATATGAATCAAAGCGAAGACCCTTTATTGTTCTAAAGCTGTCCCTTATATACAGTTTTTGTATCCCTACACCCATTCACATATTTGTTGGTTGGAAGCTTTACTAAAGCATGCACCAAACATGCAACTAGAATCATCTTATAATTGGTTTATCATTATCTGAAGAATGCACACAATGTGTTATCTCTGCTGACATGCTGTTTGGTATCACTCCTTGTGAAAACACATTTTGTTTCAGTTTTAACCATCCCAGAATAGGTCAAGCTAATATTTCATATGGCTGACCACTTCTTGCAACAGACTTACGCTTTTCTGTCCATGACACACAAGTGTATTCACTCTCAAGCAAATTTCTGAGATTTAGTAGAAAATAAAGACTTAAAACTACAGACTACCAACAGAAAAAATAAACAAGGAGAAACTGTCATGAGTAATAGACATTTTACTAAGTGAAAGTGACAGAGTCTGTAAGTTTGAGGGGGAAATCACAGAAAAGTATTTAGACTCTAAAATCTGATTGAGAAAAAGACTTTCTTAATTGCCCAGGTTACTGGAATAGCAATAAATACCCAAGAGTTTTCTCAACACAGTTCCACAACTGCCAACATCCCATTTTCATGATGACAAAAATATTTATGCTCTTAAAAGATTCATTCTGATTTGATCCATTTGTTTGCTAAATTAATTTCATAATGAATTTTTGAGTTATTATGCAATGTATAATTTTGTAATTGTTATTATACAATTTGTTAAAAACAAAAAATAGGTACAAAATTATTTGTTTGTTATTAGTATTCCTTTAAACTTTGCCCAGACACATACATTTTATAAATTTAATGCATTTTTCCCAAAATTATATCTTTAAAGTTCATGAAAAGCTTAAGATATTTGCATATATCTGAGAAGCACTGTGTCCTAAAAAAAACCCCAAGCATCAGAGTCATGAACAACGTATTTTACAACTTAGCATAAAAACCTCAAACCCTCAGTTCACTAGTAATTTATTTTAATACCAATTCTAAAAAGGTAATTTAATGTTTAAAAATTTTTAATTTTTAGAGGGGCTGTTTTCCTTTTTCTTCCAATTTTTTATGCAGATTATATCAGGGTTTTTGTTCAGTAATTGTGAATCTTCTGTGGCACCTAATCCAATGTAATATGAATTTATAACCATATATATGGACATATAGACACAAAAATCATATAGAAATTCTGTATCACCATTATGAGTAATTTAATAATCATATTTTTTTTATTCAGATATGTTATTCATATACTGCTACAGTACATATTTTTCTAGGCAGAGATGAAATAACGTTCACAGGATTTGGTATTGGTGCACATACAGACACACATCCTCAAACAGGTTTTAAATTACATGTAAATCTATCTATGTTACATTTGGGGGAAGTAATATATTGAACTCCTGAGTCAAATTCCTAGAAGTTCGATTTGATTTTACATTCAGAAAAGCAAATCTCGACTCCCTATATGTTTAAGGTGAAGGAGAAAGGAAGAAGAAACCAGAAAACAAATTTTAAAATTGTAAAATTCTTATTCTGATTCTGTTAGTAGACAAATAAATCAGAAATACTTCTTTATATTAGGATCATGTCACAAATACAGTTTTTCTAATTGCATTACAGAAGAAAGAAAATATTAGAATAAATTGAATAAATTCAAATAGTCATTTAATATATATCACAGAGCAAATGAAGAAAAATGTTCAGAAGGAATATCCATATGTTTTTTTAATAATCATGAAATATATTCATATATATATATATATTAGTTAGCTGGGCATGTTGTATTATCACAATGTACTCACAAATGCATTCCCAATCAAAGGTGATTGAACACTTTAGAAGAATAAGGATACATTAGAACAAATACCAGTATCTACAAACAGGCAGACATGATGCTTGGATGTTCACTTGTTTTTAAAATCTGCTAAGTATAACAATATCAGTGGTGTATTACCAAAACTATTTAGCAACAGACAGTACTAGCACTACAATAGCTGCAAATGGCCTTCTCTAAGAAAAATATTACACAATATGTAATAATGACATATCAAAGACAATTATCAATTATTTGAGTAAATTGATTTTTTTTTTCCAAAAAGAACAAAGACACTACAAATAACATTTTTCTTGGTGGTTTATGATTCATGGCATTACAGAATCACAAAATTGTTAGAAGGGTCCTGTAGATATGATCAGGTCCAATTCCCTTGCTAAAGCAGGATTTACTAGAGCACATTACACAGTACTGGATTCAGGAGAGATTTTAATATCTGCAGAATGAGCCTCCACAATTGCTCTGGGCAGCCTGTTCCAGAGCTTTGTCAACCACACAGTAAAGAAATCCATTTTATATAAAAGAAGCTTCCTGTGTTTTACCTTGTGCCCTTTGTCCCTTTTTCTGTCACTGCGTACTAGTGAAAACAGTCTAGCTCCATCCTCCCTACAGCCACCCTTGAGGTATTTATAGACATGGGTAAGACCACCTCAGTCTCTAGGCTTAACAGTCCCAGCTGTCTCAATCTTTCCTTGTAAGAGAAATACTACAGGCTTGCAGGCATTTTTGTTGCCCTCTGCTGGACTCTCTCCAGTAATTTCCTGCCACTCTTGAACTGGGTGGCCCAGAGCTGGACACAGTGCTCCAGGTGTGGCCTCACCAGGGAAGAGTAGAGGGAGAATATGACCTACTCACTCTAATTAATGCACCCCAAGAGACAATTGGCCTTCTTGGGCACCTTGCTGGCTCATAGTCAACTTATTGTCCGCTGTAATTCAAAGACCTTTCTCTTCAGGGCTATTTAACAACAAGTCTACCCATAACCTATTCATAGAGTTGTTCCTCCCCAGGAGTTACACTCACTGCTGTTGAATCTCATTTGGTTCTAGGTCATACTGGATGGCAGCACAGCCCTCTTGTGTGTCAGATATTCCTCAAAGTTTTGTCTCATCAGTAAATTTGCTGAGGATACACTCTGTCCCTTAGTCCAAGTCATTGATGGATATATTGACCAGACCCATTACCCCTGGGGATTCTGCTGGTGACAAGTCTCCAACTGGACTCTGCACTATTGATAATGGTTCCCAGCTCTCAACATGACCAGCTCTTGACCCACATTGCTGTGCACTAATCCAACTCACACTACACGAGTTTCCTAATGAGGATGATATGGGAGACAGTGTCAAAGACCTTGCTGAAATTAAGGTAGAAAGCACCCCTTTTCTGACCATCCAGAAATGATGTCATAAAAAGCTGGAAGTTACATCAAACTCTATTTCCCCTTGATGAATCTATGGTGATCGCTACCAATTACTTTTTTTCTTCCACATGATTAGAGATGAAATCCTGAATGATTTGTTCCATTATCTTTCCAGAGATGTAGGTGAGAGTAACCAGCAGCATTCTTGCCCTGTTTTGAAAGGGCATCCTGACATGGTCTTTCTTCCAGTCCTCAAGTACCTCTGTTCTCCATGACATTTCAAAGATGATTGAGAGTGGCCTAATGATAGCATCTGCAAGCTCTCTCAGCACTTGCAGTGCATCCCACTGGGGTACCTAAATTCATAAATTTCCAGATTGGCTCAGTGCTCTCTTAACTTTGTCTATCAAGGGAAGGTGTTCCTCTCTCCATAGCTTTTCTCTTACCTCCAGGGTCTGGAGTTCATGAGGTCCAGCTTTAGTTGTGAAGAACATGGCAAAAAAGGCATCCAATAACTCCACCTGCTGTGTGTCTTCTGCCACTGGGATAGCCACCTCATTCATCAGTGTGCCCACATTTTCCCGTCATCCTTTTTCTACTGTATACCCCCAAAATCCCACCTAATTGTCTTTGATAGCCTTTGTCAGATGTAATTCCAGGTGCACCTTAACCCTGTTGCGTCTCTGCGTTCTCTCATAACATTTCTCTGAAGTAGCCAACCTTGTTCTCTACATTCTTGCTGCAGTTTGAAAATCATCAAATTTTCAAGTAAATTTTTGGTGCTTTTATGCCAAAAGAGCATTTTATTTTGAAACTGAGAGTAGCTTTCCCAGCAAGACACTGATTCAGGTGATTAGTGGACAGAGTCTATAAAAGGGAGTGGACTTCCTGTTTTGTTCCTTTTTTCTCCATTATGTCTTGTAAGACAGAGCTCATCTGCAAGACAGCTTCTGCTGCTGCCTTGTGCCCCCACCCTCCACCCAGGTCTAGCTGGTGAAATTAATGAAATTAAACAATACAAAGCAGAAAGGTATTCTTTTAGAAAATAATAAGCTTTTCTTGGTAAGCCAAAAATTATTATTCAAAATGTCAGATCAAGAGAAAGATATATTTTACATCATTCTTGAGAAACTATATACCACCAACATGAAATTATATATAAAGATTTTTAAGATGTAGTAGTTGAGGCATTTCCAGTCCAAACAAATATTTGCACTATTTTTCAAGATGATATTTTTCAAGTCTCAGGAATAGCACAGTTCAAGAAACAATAAAATTGATCAATATAGCATGATTTCTGAATGATCAGATCATGAGGATATAGAAGTGAAGATTTAGAAATGAAAGTTAAAATCAGCTAGAACAGTTCATGTAATAACATTTTAAATTACTCCATTGTGAATGATAATGCTGAGATCTGTTTGTTTGGTTTTTTTTATTTTTGTTAATCTGTATCATGTCTTCTGCCTCATGTGTGAAGACAGAAACATATAGATAGCCTACATATAGGAAAATAAAACTTAACACAATTGTAATTAAGGACTTAATTTCAGTGCCTAACTTTATACTATTTTGGCATAAAAATAAAGGATTCTCGAAGCACTCAACTTCTTTAGTCAAGGCAAAGAAAGTTGTCAAAGGGAGATCATCACCCTCTATCTATGTATTTTATCTATATGCCTGAATTTCATTGAACCAGATCTCAGTTATATGTTGGTAAGACAGATTAAGAAAGGGCAGAAGTTGTCAGGTCAGATCAGCACAAAGGAAATGGACATGAAAAAGGAAGAATTCATTAGAGGCCAAACCGTTATTAGAATGCATTGGTCCATATTTTTCAACATGATTATATTTTCCAGAAGAAAATGTTGTCTTTTACTTCCACTGACATATGACTAAGCATATAAAGAGAGGCAATAATAATAAACAAAATCAAAATACAGTGATTACTAATGTACCAATATCTGTCTGTTTTGTGAATCTCTAGTTCTTCTAACAAAGAAAATTTATTTTGACTGAATATTCTATGAATTGTATACATTGTTTCTTATCTTTTTTTTTTTGTGATAGCAACTTCCTTTTCTTTATGCCTTTCTCTTTCTTCTGTTGGTGGTTTGTTGGGGTTTTTTTCAGTAGCATTTCACAGTCAGATTTAAAGGATTTCATTTGCTGAATATAGTGTAAGGCATAATGGAGATAAATGGCAGCTTCATTCCCAGCAGAACTAGATGAAGGTAATTGCTGCTAGTGTCACAGGCCTGGCAGAGATCACTGCTTATAGAACAGCCCCATCTCTGCTAAAATATATGGTTGTCAGAATGAAGGGTGTTTTTCTTTTTGTAGCTGCCCAATACAATTAAAAGATTTTGTATTCTAAGCCACTTTAGTCATAATATTTTTAACTTGGACAAAAGATAATAATCAATGACTAAATCTGATATCCCATTTGTGCTTTCTTTTATAGAATAATAAAGTAATAGAATTCTTTCTTGAAGCATTGATAATACACAGCTCATTATATTCACTGTATTTTGCAATCCATTATATGCCAATAATTCTGAAGACAAATTATTAGTTATAAGTCAAGCAGAAAAGTCTGGTTATAACTTATATGTTATAATTTTATTTTTTTTAATAAGTAAATAAAATTCAGTAACAAGGGGAAGAAAAACTGGCAGCAGGTGATCATGGATCTACAAGGCTACATAACAGCTGACTGCTTACAAAGCTAAAATTACTATTTCTCTTTTTCTCTATTAGCAGCATCAAATCAGAAAGGAAGTAACTAGAAAACAAGGCTGTTAATTTCTCCATTTATGAGTGCAGTAATATGTATTTTGGAAGCAACAGTCGTGGAGCAAAAGGTTAGTAATTTCCTTCTATTCAGATTAATTGAATGAAACAATAAATGGCCCCATAATAAAAAAGAAAGATAATTACTGGAAACAAATATTTAAGTAAATACTATAATTAAAGCTGTGTTTTCCTGTTGAACATCACTGAGTAGGAATGTGTGGATGTGCTTTACGCATATTGCAAGTTAAAGGGGTAGTGAGAAACAGAAAATCTAAACACATCTGGGGAAAGTAGATTATGAATTGTCCTGAAAGGAACTTAGACAGCAGGTTTTATGTTAGCTTCTTCCTGAAAACTCCTTAAGGAACTTGTGTCCCCAAATTTGTGTACTCCTGTTCTTATAGAAGTAATATGTTACTTTTAGTGAATGAAAATAATTTTGCCAAATAAATACTTGAACTCCTTTATTACATTCTACTAATTTAAAAAATTTAAAAATAGCAAATTATAGTTATTTTCCAGGAAATATCAGTGGCAATTTTTATATTGATATTACTGATATATACTGATTTATAAAACTGGTATGTCAAAAAAAACCCAAAGAATTCTATTC
Organism: Upupa epops; assembly: GCA_013397515.1. NCBI lineage: Eukaryota > Metazoa > Chordata > Aves > Bucerotiformes > Upupidae > Upupa > Upupa epops. Next base: position 47,497 of record VZRI01013055.1, read on the forward strand.
AGTAATCTAGTTCTACTCTGAAATTGTGGTTCTGTCTACTGACAATGTCATAAATCTATTAAACAATGTAAAAGTTAAATAAGATCTAATAAAATTGTATTCTTAGGAAGACCATATGCTCATCAGGAAAACACTGGAAGCTTACTGGCATCAATTATTTCAGAGGGCTTTTCCAGCCTCAATAATTCTGTGATTTATCTTTTTTTTATTTTTTCACTCCATGGTTGAAGCACATATTCAAAGGCAAATACAGTTATTTCTTATTATTGAGAGGAAAGTGTGACATTTTCTTCTGTGACTGTGTGTCTAGAGGTGTCTTCAAATAATTCAGCAAGCTAGTTGTCATCAAAGTTGATCAACTCTGTATACTTGAGGACCTATTCCTTCTTCTGCACACCAATTTGTGGGACAGATCAATACAACAACATTACTGTGCAGTCAGCTCTATAATTTCTGAGGCAGTGGTGAGATGGAATGATACAGAAATTGGGAAAAAAAGGTGAAAATCTGGTAGCAGAAGTGTCAAAAGTATACAGACACTATCCACACATGCTCATCTGGATCTCTCACAGATGATTTCTTCCTATATAGCAACACCTGACCTGGCCAAACCACATTTGTCAGGCCTTTAGCTGTGGGAACTTCATACTGGCCGAGCAGCTCTCACTGAAAAAAAGCAACTTGTAATAGCTATTGTGTGAGGGTCCCTTATCATTCTCTATACCCTCCTGAAGGGAGGTTGTTGTCAGGTGGGGGACAGGTTTTTCTCCCAGGCAACTAATATTAGTTAGAAGTGACTTCATAGAATCATAGAATGTATTGGGTTGGAAGGGACTCTTAAAGGTCATTCAGTCCAACCCCCCTACAAGCAAAAACATCTCTAGAACAGATTGCTCAGAGCCCCATCTAATCTGACTTCTCCATACCCAAAGCTTTCATTTTCAACATCTTCAACACTATTTCAGTATTTACATTATGACAAAGTAATTTTGCTGTTCTTTCCTAGTTTCTAGGTTTTGCTACACCAAAAACTGTAGAGAACAGTTTCCTAAAAGTCTTTCTATAATGTGCATGTTTCAGTAATGTAAAGGTGCAGTACAGCTATATCAGAGGAAAGCAACACAGGTAATTGCTGGCCTCATCTCCATACTCCTCTGATATGTAGACTGTGACTGATGTGAAAAGACACTTGAGTAAGACTTCTTACATTTATATTTCTTATTGGTTAGCTACTGGGAAAGGAATAATAATGTAATAAGTGATAAGGAAAGATTTTAAATGCTAACATATGAAAGTGAGAGAAGCAGGCAAGAAATATTGCTGACTGACACACTCCTGGCTGACACTACTCACCTGGTTCTTATTGGGTAGAGAACAAAGGTGGTTATTGCTCCCTTCATCTCCCCATGCCTCTTAGATGCAAGCTGAATGGTGAAGACTATATATATATATAAAATCTATTTCAAATAAAAAGAAATTATTGAAGCTTGCAGATAAAATTCAGTCAATTTAAAAGTATCAAAGTTCAAAAACTTAGTGTGGGTAGTTCTCTTGGTCTCTAGAGGAGACAGACTTTAAAGAACTAGTGAAAGAAGAAAAAAGAAAGAAAAAATAATCTACTTGAACAGGAAAAAGAAAGAGCAGAGTAAATGGAGATAAGGACCTTGAAGAAACTAACTCCTTCCAAGCTTAGAAAAGATAAAAGGATGACTTTAAACCAGGCTCACTGCAGAAAGTAAGTGATACTATAAACATGAATAAGAGTTAGTCACTATGAGAGCACTTACATGTATAATGCATAAGCCAAAGAGAATAGGTTCTACAACTTCATAAAAGAAATTATGTAGCTGACTAAGAGGTAAAAATATACTGGAGATTAATAAAGTTCTTAACTAAAAGGCTAATAAAAAACATATTTCGAAAACAATCAATATGTTCATACTTACGCTTTTTAAAAATAGTTGTGTTGTCTCCTGTTGTATAGTGCGCATGCGGGCTTGCGGGATGTGACGCGATAGGTTCTCTGTTCTGCTACGTCGGCAAGAAAGGGGGCGTACACGAAGGGTGGGTCACTGGTATATAAGTGTACGCCACGTGATAATAAACGCCATTTTACTGATATCACATTGATGTACACCTCGGTGAATGGTCAAGCTCAAGGTCTCCCAGAGGAAAACGAACAGATCACATAATGTTCACTGCAACAGTCTCCCTTCTTCCAGTCACTAGGGCTTTCACCTGACTGCCAGGAATTTTCAGATATCATAGAGATTGTCTTGGAAACTACATCAGCCAATTTCCGGAAGACTCTGGAATGCATGTCATTGACTTCCATCCACTTATGCATGTTCAGGTCCCTCTGGTGGTCACAAACCTGATCTTCACTTACAGTGGGAGGTTTTGTGCACCACATGGTCCCCATCTTCCTGTCTACCCACACAAAAGGTATGAGGAGAGAGGCTGCTAGTGAAGAGTGAGGCAAAAAAATCAAGTACCTCAGATTTCTCCCATATGATGTTATTAATTTAGCACTCTCGCTCATCAGAGAGCTTACAATCTCTTTCATCTTACTTCTTTAATGGATGTACTTGTAGAAGCCTTTTTATTATTCTCTGCATCTTTGTGTGGCCTAGGTCAGCTTCAGCTGCAGTTTGGCCTTGTTGGCCTCTTCCCAATACAACCAGGCAGTGTAAATTCGAAAAATGTCAATGATAAGAAGTAGATCTCATGTTTTAGATCAGTAATATATTTTTCCATCTATCAAAAAACATGTCATAAAGACATCTGTGAATGAGTGTCAACAAACTGTAAAGAAATATTTCTAAGAACATGTTCAAAACTATAAGATCACTGAATCTCTTTTGCATACCAGCCCCTTGCTATGATTCCATCTCCTCATTTGATCTGATCTATATCAATGGACTACCTTCCATAGTGGCTGATGTTGTGTCTTTGAGCATAAACATGTTTTGTGTGTTTCTCACAATCAATAATATATCGTGTAGGACAACACATCAAAGATCTTTATCAAAATACCTTATGCAAGATTTTGCTCACTATTTGAAGAGTTCCTATTATTAATAACTGTCATTAATAACTAGTCAGTTAGTAGAGTTTCCTTCTTCAGCACTCAGTGTTTAGAGTCAAATATCTTTAATCATAAATAATTAAACAATACAGATTTAAATACTAAGCAATTCCCTTAACAACACATAGAAAACATCAATATCTATTTCAGTAAACCCTCTTTATCATATTGAAGAAAGAAATCAAAGTGTCAGGGTTGCTTGCCATGGGTTACTGCTAAGAAAACTTCTATGGAAAAATAAAAATAAACAGAAAACTATTTAAATGCAATATTCAACATGGAACACTTTGTACACGAAATCATTCTGTTACCTTGTAACCCTGGAGAAATGGGGTATGCTGAACAATATTAGCTGATACATAGAGCAATAACTCACAAGTGATAATCTGAGTATTTCAAGTACATGCTGGAAGAGAAGGAGGCTGATTCTAGCACTATTTCTTTAATACATACTATTGGTAGCAAAAAAACAAATATTTCCAGTTGATATGAATTCTAATTACCAAGCTTTACTTCTGAACTGTCTTATGAAGCACTGCATTTGCTGATAGAGCACTCATTCAGGAAAAGACAAATATGAGTGTTGAGCTGTACTTCATCTAAAAGTAAAACCTACAGCTACAGTAGTACATAGACATGAACAATAAGTGGTCTTCAAACATTGTGGCAAGATTCATGACACAACTGACATATAGCATGTACAGACCACATAGTACATACAAATTCTTTTCCAAAACAGAGTGAGTGCATTCTTACTCATTAAGTTTCCAGGCCAGGCTATTCTCTGGACAGCGTTCAGTTTTTTGAGTTATTTGGCAGGGGTAAAAATGAAGCAAAGAGGTTTTATTCTTAAAGAATTTACATGATTACAGACAAATTTTTGACTCCATGGTCTGGTCTTGTGTAGGTTACTACTTTGGATATAACCTAAAAATTTAGCTACACCGTTCTCACAACGAGGACAGCATTACAGTAATAGGAAACCATAGTTATTCCACAATTTGGGTTGTAGATATTTACAATATAAATAGTAAACTAGGTGTGGACAAAGAATGGCATACTGTGTAGATGTGTGAGCAACAACTACAACAACATCAAAAAAAAAAAAGCTAAAATAGCATACAATGATGGCATTGAATTTATCAGGACATCAATAATAAAATGTATCTACTCACAGCTTTTAAAGATATCTCTTATCAGGAAATCAATGAATAGACTAATCCTGTCAGGAAAAGAGAGTAAATAAAGTAATAGTTATTGAATCTCCTTTATCTATCAGTCATATTATGCCTTGAAGATGGGAAGGAAAGTAGTAATACAGAACTTCACTATATCCTTTAAATAACAAAGTTGTCAAAATTGTCTACGTTCCATTATTATACAACTGGACAACTGCTTTTAATGTGTATTTTATATACGCAAATATAAGGAAGGAATTCTTTAAGCATGAAGTTCCCATTGCCATCCACAAAACTGAGTAAAAATAGCTGAAAATGTAGAAAAGCAGGGTAATCTATCCTATGATGCTGCATTTTTAGAGTTCAGCAATATAGACTTAAGAAATATTGAGTTAAGGAGGCAACTGTGCCTCCTTTTGTGTCTTTGATTTATATGGACTCATATCCTTAATCTTTCAATGGAATAGTTTAGTATACCATCCGAAATACAAATGCAGAACAAAGTAAAGTTAAAATTCATTAATGTACTATGGAAATATTGCTAATAGTGACATTTTATACTGATACCAAATAACTACTATTTTATTATTATAGCCTTTATCTTACTTAAATTATCTACAAATACTTCCTTTTTCCTTAGTTTGCTGAGGATAAGCCAGCCTTTTTCTTGCAGAGCTTTCATGCTTTGCAGAAGAACTGGAAACCTCTAGCCAGGCTTCCAGAGCACAGCTGATCTTGAGTTCCTCAAAGTATGCACCCTATTTGCACAGACAGTTCACAACTGAGCTCCAAAAAGTTCTGTGAATCACAGAGATCAGGATGCAAGATTTATCTCATTTACAGCTTCTGTTTACCTATGAAAAAGTTCTTGAAAACAGTGTACTTTTTCTTTGTGTTTCCCCTCTTTTGGAATATGTATGGGGAAATAGAAACAAAGAAAACTCAAAACTGCTCAGGTGACAAAATATTTCCTCTATTCTTTTCTTTGCCTAATAGTCTTTCAGTTAAAATTCTTGATTTCTGACTTCTATTTCTTATTAAATGACAGAGAATAAAGAGATAAATCTTTCTTGAGAACTCTTGGAATTAGATACACCACAATAAATCACATCATGTCATGTAATTTTTTTTTTAAGAACAGATAACCACTCATCTCTTTCCAATCTGTTACATTATCTCCATATTTATAATATGAACTAAATACAGACAGAGGCTCAGACACTCAGATTGCTAGATATAAAATAAAGTGTTTAACTGTTAACAGTTTTAAGTGCCTAAGGGGAAACGTTAACTCAAATAAGAGAGGTTTCTTCAGCTTATCAGATAAAGATATTATATATCTAGATTGAACAAAAGCTAAACTTAAACAGATTCAGATTAATACCAATTATACCCTGAGTTGGAAAGGGTCCACAGCAATTGTCAAGTCTAGCTCATGACTCCACACAGGACAATCTAGTACTTAAACCATGTAACTAGGAGAATTGTTAAAATGCTTCTTGGACACTGATCAGCATGCTTGGTACCGTTACCATTTCCATGGGGAGCTTGTTCTAGTCGTTCACCACCCTCTCAAGGAAAAACTTTTTCCCAATATCCAATCTGCAACCCTCTGAAACAGCTATAAGCCATTTTCTTGTGTCCTATGACTTTGCACTAGAGAGAAGAGAGAAAACCTCCCTCTTCATTCCCTATCATGAGGAGGCTGTAGACAGCAATAAGATCTCCCCTCAATTCATGAGGAGGCTGTAGACAGCAATAAGGTCCCCCCTCAGTTCCTCTAAGCTCAGCTACTCCTCACAAGTCATAACCTGAAACCTTTCAATATCTTTGTTGTCCCCCTTTGGACACATTATGATATTTTTATAACCTTAAATTCAGGATCCTAAAACTGCACACAGTACCCAAGTTAAGGCTACACTGATGTGGACTATAGTGTTAAAATTAGTTCTTTAGGCCACCTCTAATCTGTACTTAATGCATCCAAAGATATAGTTTGCTTCCAGGCTTTTGGTTGCCAGCACATATTGTAGACTCATATTTAGCTTGCCATCAATCAAAACTCTCACATATCTTTCTATAGGTTTGGAATCCAGTCTCCTGTTTCCCAATTCATATGGCAATTCATATTCCTTGCTAGATTTCATAAAATTGGTGATAAAATTGGTGAGTATCCAGTGTTCTAATCTATCAGAGTGTCTCTATCTATTTAGGAATAGTAGATTTCTTTGAGAATTTTTTATTTCAAACAGAGTTTAATTTCATGGACTATTACAGTATATATACACTGCTCTCAGTTAGTTGTAGATAGCATTAAGGTCTCATTTCAACCTCCTTCTCTTCAGGCTAAACAGCTCCACGTCCCTCAGTCACTCCTCAAAAGGCATATTCTCCAGAACTCTCCCAACCCTTGATGCCCTTCTTTCTACCACTCCAGAACTGCAGTCTTTCTTCTTGTATTGAGATGCCTGAAACTGTACATCGTATTCAAAGTTTGGCCTCTCCAGTGTCGCAGATATACAATCAATTTCTTATTTATTTATTTAAAGAATCTTACAGGTTGTAAAGGAACTTAAAAGATCATCTAAGTCCAATTCCTCACTGCAAGAGTAAAGTTAGCCTACAGCACCCTGTATCTTCCAGATGCTTGGCCTCCAAGAACTTGGTGTCATCTGCAATTTTAATGAGGGTAGAATTCATGCCCTGAACCAGATCATCAGTAAAACTATTAAACAAGAGTGGTCCTAATAGTGAGCCCTGGAGAGCACTCATTACAATCAGTCACCAACCGGATTTTAAATTAATTCACCACCACTGTTTTGGGTCCAGCCAAGGTCTCAGTGGTCAATGTTTCCTCGGGTTCTGGGCATATTTTGATAAATGGTTTTATTAAAGATTATGGACAAACAAGTAAAATATTATAATGTTCTCCTTAAGAGAATATAATCAAAAGCAGGGTGTGGGGTGAGAAAACCATCCAGAATTATTGAGGAATGTTTATTATGTACTGCTAAATACTTCCTGAGAAGTTCCTACAAGGAATAGAAAGACAGGCATTTAAGAATTAAATATGTGACTTTTAGAGGTGAAGAGTTCCATATTCTTCTTCAGGATATATGGCATTTTGCAATGGTTTGAAATGGTGTTTCTCTGCAAAGAAACACTTCCCCCCAGATGTATCTGCATTCACCCCATATAAACTGAGGGCAACTTCCAGGAGGGGAATTCTTCTTTTGGGGGAATGGCAGTGCTAGTGGGTGGAGAGCGGGGTTGTGTCCCCCTCACTGGCCTGCTAGGCATGGCAGAAGTTTCAGCACTGTCCCTATGCTGCTACACCAGGAGCCAAGCACTTCCAAACATGGCTAGCAGCAGCCCTGATGCTGCCATGCAGCCATGTTCGAGTGGAGCCGGGCAGGACATAAGCAGTGGCAAAGCCTGTTTTCGCCTTAAGCCCCAAAAGACTCTGAGCAAAGAATTGTGTCTCGAGGGTAATCTAAAAGTTCTGGCTCCAAATATCTGCTGCCTTTTGATATGCCTCTTAGACACAGTGAAGACTAGCACCAGAATTATGGGAATTTGCCTGTTATTTAGGAGCTGTAACTGACTGTTTAATCTCTTAGAGGCTGTTTTCACCTTAAGCTCAAAAAGACTAAGTAAACAACTGTGTCTCATGGCTAATCTAAAAGCCCTGGCTATAAATGTCTGCTGCCATTTGATAGGTATCTTAGGGACAGTGAAGATGAGCATTTGCCTGCTTTGAAGAGACAGCTTCTCTTGCCTAATAAATTCCATCCAACAGCTGGTTAGTGTCCTTGAAAATACAAACACATCAAGGCAATTTTTAAAGCAAGTCACAAGATGATAGCAAAAGCTGTTGCTTTTTTTATGTGAAATTTATTTATTGTCCTTCTGGAATAATGTCTTTCTGACTTTAAAAATATTATAACATATATGGATATAAAACCAGGCTGAGAAGTTAAGTAGTCTTTTATTATTTAACACATAGCAATTTTCTTCTATCATGAAACAAAACAATGCAAGAGGACAGAACTAGTTTAGGATTCCTAACAGGATTTTTAACATTGCCTCCAGGAATTGTGAAGTTAGAAGTCTGTGGAAAAAAAATTTCAAGAACACTTTTTCCACTTTTTTGATAATCTTATTTTCCACAATACTTTTACTGTTTCTGTGTCTTTATCTGATATAATTAATATACATAATGTATTGGGACATCCAGTCTTATTACCATTCATTTCATAGAATGGCTTAGTTTGGAAGGAAACTCAGGGATCATCTAGACCCAAACACCTCTCACTAGATTAGATTGCACAGAGCCACGTCCAACCCATCCTTGAACACTTCTGTGAAGAGACTGCAGTCTCTGGGGGTAACAGGTTCCAGTGCCTTACCACCCTCTTAGTGAGGAAATTCTTCCTAAGATCCAAGATCTCTTCATAAGATCTAAATTGTTACAATTTCAGCTGTCTTTATTCCTAGATCCATGCAACATTCACCCAATGAGATGAGAAAGCGAATTAGAAGAGTCAAAGTGTGAAAATAGGTGAAGTATAAAACTCTGTAGTTATGTGAAGAAAAACAAGAAATTTATTCAGTAATGTCCATTGGCAGGCAGGTGTTCAGCTATTCTCAGGAAAACAGGATTCTATCTCATATAACTGTTAGGAACTCAAATGCCATCACTTCAACTGTATCCTGACTACTAGGTCTTTGTCCACCTTTATATTCTGAGTGTAATATGTGCTGTGGAATCAAATATGGTCAACTGTTCCAGATGTGTCTCTTCTGCTGTGTCTTAGCAACTATAAGCCTGATACTAGATGCATGAACAGTGTGTTTACTCTTAAGTCCAGCTGCTTATTAGAAGCAGGTCAGGCACATGAAAATTAGTTTGTTTACATGAACATACATAGATTCCTTTATATTGGTGGTGATAAATTTATAAACTCTGTAATTGCTATAGTTTCTACAAACAAAAATTACAATGGCAAATATGAGCTTAATTTCCCAGATAACCACTTGGCTTAACTGGGTTCACAAATCTTATTTAGAGGCATCCCTCTAAGTGAGAGCAAAACCAAATCTATCTTTGGAATGTTTTCAGGTTCATCCCCAAAATTAGATGGGTTATAGGGGTAATACTCTTATAATGTTCCTTACAGTTATGTTAAGTGTGAAGGTGGGACTGTTGTCAAAATGCCACTCACTCAGTCAGCAGTCATTGAAACCAAAACCAGCATCTTTTGTGCTATATTTTCTGGGAATCTGTGCAAAGCACATGTAGCTGCAGTCTCCAACCTCACAGGACACATTTTTGGACAGACTCTACCAGCAGATCAGCAGCCTTTGTGTAAGAACAGACCACCTGGCATTCTCTGGGGGGACTGCTGAAATCAGAATGGGCCATTACATACTCTTCTGTTTGTCATCAATTTTTGAGCTTGCAGATTTCCTGGTGCCCCTCCCAGATTCTTGCACATACTTAGCCTACTTGCTGGTAAGGAGCTGGGGAAGCAAAAAAATTTTTATTGCTGTGTAAGGACTGCTCAGTAGTAGCTAAAGCACCCCTGTATTATCAACACTTTTTTCATCACCAATCCAACCATAGCTCCACACCAGCTACTATGAAGAAAATTGCATGTTGTCCAGATAAAATCAGTAAAGCTAGCTACCTGTGCTGATATGTCTAAAAATCTTCACATAAATATATTTATAGGATATAATAACTACATTTAGTAGATGTAATATTCCACCTTGTATTTATAATTATTTATTTTTGCTCTATTTCCTAGGCTGCCTCATCTAAGGAAGATCCCAAATATATGTCATTAATTATTTTATGAGCCTACCAATGGTGCTTTAACAAGTAAAGCACATCCAAGACCCTTCAGCAGAAGCAGATTTAAGTTGCTGTCATTTCATTCTAGCACAGCTGGGGTGAGATAACTGCTGATGCTGTCATGAAAACAGCTGCACAAACTGTTGGAACTTGTTGGCAGCAAGGTGCTGAATACAAGCTGTTGCTTATTAGCAACAACTGCATCTTACCAGGGAACACTTACTTGTTGCTACAGTGGCTTGAATGTGGTGACAGGTAGGGATTTCTGAGGGTCTAATCCTAGGTCTCATTTTCAGCTGATGCTCTGATATATCCTCCAGATTACAGAAGGACAAAAGACTAGCTAAAGAGTTTGGGATATGATCCCACAATGATGAATGCAAAATGAAGCTTTTTTTTCTAAGTATGTAGTAGTAACAGCCAGCTGGCTTTGTGGGTATAGCCACTGAGTAATACGTAATAGTTAATGAGTTCAGCTTCTTTTGAGTTGGGTTTTCTATGCAGATAAATACAAACTTGTGTGAGATTCAACATCTGTAGATCATAGAAGATTAAGACCGATAGTTATGTTTTGAAGTTTCCTAAACTGAAATGTGCTCTGACAGTACACTTGTGTGGCTAGTGTGATGAAGCAAATCCTGAGATATTAGCAGAAGCTATTCACAGTCAGTGAAAATAAAGAATGAAGTCTTATATATAGGCAAGATCATAAAGACAAGTCCTTTCTGAAGCAATATTATTAATTTTATATTAAAAATTTATTCCTTTTTTAATCAAGTATTTAATTTCATAATGTATGAGGTGCTTTTTTTCTCTAAAGTACTTCCTTACCCCCAGACAAGGACAGTTCCTAGTTTCCTAGCTGTGCTGAAGCTATAACTTTCGAGGTCTTTCACATCAGAAACACTAGATGTCTTATGACATCCAGTCATCAAGCACATGTGTAACTGGAGTGCCTAACAGAGACAAGTAAATTATGTTTCTATCACAGCGATATCTGCATTCTGTAATTACAACTATGTCTTAAGTTTCTTTTCAACAAATCAATGTATACTAGTAAAAATATTCTATTAATATTTGAGCAATCTTTTTCAGCAAAATTCCTTTCCAGACATAAAATACTTCATGTTAGACATGAAGTAAAGAGAATTGTGAGGTGTTATTTATAATTGTGATGAATCTTAATCATAACAAAGAAATAAAAACAATATAATAGGAAAATGTGATTAAGGAGTGATATTAGATTCATATTAGGCATCAGATTTCTCATCAAACTGTTTACCAGCTGATTTTAACATCTCAATCCAGTTTAAGTGATCCACAGGCAGTTAAATTGCAACCAGTTAAGGATAAAGTTTCCTTTATTAAATATATTTAGAAGATTTGAAACTTAGTACAATAGCACACAATGTTTTTGTGTATTTGGTCCAATTTTTCTGAACTAGTTCAAGAATTTTTCTCTGCTCCTGCTTTTTTATGAATTCAGGAAAAATATTTCAATTTCAGTTTTATTTTACCATTTCTTTGTTAAGATGAAAGTTATCAAGGGTCCAGATTTCTTATGTTTTTGAAATTTTATGTCCTAGGCTTACAGACACCATAGGATAGTACACAATAGTCCTTTCTATAAAAAAATGTAGGTCCTCGTAAGAGTTGTTTTTATTGATATAACACCTTAATGGATAGAAATGTAGCAACATTAGATGCTTATTTATGTCATGTTCTATTTCATCTTTATGAAGCAAAACTGGCCTGAGTGCATGGAATGGTTTAAAGGCAATGTTTAGGATGACTTGGAAATCTGTGCATGAAACTATTTAGAAGATGAAGAATAGGTCCAGCCTTTGGGAATAATTTTCAAAGTATGGAAAATACATTATATGTGTGAGACTTCTGCAGAATACAGAAAAAACCTCACTGGAGCATTTGAATTTTATTTTATAGCTCCATCCATTTCCATCTCAAAACTCAAAAACACTCAAGGGATCTTACAGGAGTGATGGAGGAAGGTTAAGGGGAAAGAAAATGAAATTTTTTGTGGTCTAGATCTGTCTATTAAAACACTTCTTGTAGTTTTTCCCTAGTGAAATAACTATGATCCTGATCAGAACAGTGTTTCAAAAGTTCCTACTTAGCAAAATTCAGTTTCTGGAAGAATCTGAGGCTGCACCTCAAATAGTGTGTTCAGTTCTGGACCCTGCATTTCAAAGAGGACATCAAAGACCTGGAGTGCTTCAATGTAATTAATGAAGGGCAACAAACCAGTAAGCAGTCTGGAGTGCATGTCCTGTGAGAAGTGGCTTAGAGAATTTGGGTCATATATCCTAGATAAACGCAGGCTCAGGGGACACCTTATTGTTCTCTAGATCTACCTGATAGGAGGCTGTAGTGAGTTGAGGGTTGGTCTATTTTTCCAAGTAGCAAGCCAAAGGACAAGAGGAAATAGTGTCTTGTGCCTGGAAAGTTTTAGACTGGGTGACAGGAAGAATTACTTCACTGAAGGATTGTTAAACATTGGTATAGGCTGTCCAGAGAGAGGGTAGAGTCAACATCCCTAGAGACATTAAAAGAATATATATATATGCACTGCTTAGGGACATGATTTAGTAGTAACTTGGCAGTGATAAGGTAAAGGTTGGACTTGATCTTAAATGTCTCTTCCAACCAAAGAGATTCTGTAATTCTCTAATAGGAGATACAAGGAAGCTAGAAACAGGGTGTCTGTGTGATTTCAGTTTGGATTCATTCTTGTGGAACTACATGCTAAGAACCATAAGCGATAATTACCACATTCAAGAAGCATTCAGAAATTCCACTTTCAAGTGTTTTGCTTTGTAAAATGAATAAGTTTGTGACAGTTCTTTTTCTATGAAATATTAAACCATGCTCTGAATGACTTAGAGAAAGGTGAAAATAATATATTGCTGCATAATATATTATGTCAAGTACTCCATCCAGACCTAAGGCAATTGTAGAAGCAATGTTATAGTAAGGTTAAACATGTACGCATAAAAGTGACAGAAGATTTAGCTTTCGAATATTACTTTATAACTTCTGTGAGATTATTTCCAGAATACTTTGCTTTGACATTTACTTCCTCTTTGTAGTGAGATGAAAAGTGATTACTAAATTCATCCACTTCTTTAATTTGAAGCTCCACTCTGGGTGTTCTTTGTGAATGAAAAATCAGCCTATAGACTTTTTGAAAATATTTTCCATTCTCTGAAATTTATAATAATAAATCATAAAATATTTCTTACATTGCATTTAGATGTGTGGCATCTAAAAGGATTCATTAAGGTGGATATATCAGAGATAACAATAACATTATTTATCATTGTATTCCTTTAACATTTCTTTTTCTTTATATTGAACATTTCAGGTTCATACATTCCTGTCAGCCCACTTCAGTAGTTGCAGTCTCTTCTCCATTAGCTGCAGTAGCCACATAATTGTTGCCATAAGGAAGAAATGGTGAATAGGTCATAGGATGAGGAGAAATGACCTGAAACTGCATCAGGGGATGTTTGGGTTGAATGTCAGAAGGAATTTCTTTCCTGAAAGGATTGTCTGGCATTGGAACAACCTGCCCAGGGAGGGAGTTGAGTCTCCATCCTTGGGGGTGTTGAAGAGAAGTGTAGATGGTGCATTGTGAAACAGGTTTTAGTAGTGTTGATAGGGCTAGGGAAAGGTTGGAGTCAATGATTTTGATGGTCTCTTCCAGCTGAAACTGTTCTCTTTATAAAAATACACTTAGTGAAAAAAATACTAAGAAATGAGAATGTGTATTTTTGCAAGCACTACTAGCACAAATACTAAGATAATGTAACAGGGAATGAATATGGTCGTTCTTTGGTTAAATTATTATAGTTTTTTTCATTGGATATTCTGATTTCCAGACTAAGCTTCCTTTAAATCTGATAGTTGGATTTATGAGCTCTCTTTTTAACTATTTCACCATCTTGTTATTACCAGTAGCTGTTAATTGCAGTGATTTCACTTTATATATTATTTCCTTGTAAATAATTTTCTTACAGTGTCTGTAGAAATCCACAAGATGCAGACCTTTCAGTTCCCCTTTCTTTTAATTATACAAGAAACTCAATTATAGGTTGAAAATGTGAAAAACATCACAGTGTATCTATAATTAGGAGGCTTTTGATGTGTTGAATCTCAAATGGCTTTATATAAAACACATTTGGGTTTTGAAATTATACTTTGACTAAAAAATACAGATTTCTGTGTAGTATAGCTGAAACCATTAAGAATCCTAAATAAATACTCACCTCACTGATACTTCAGATACTGTTTTCTGTGGCCATATGTTCCTGGGACGTTGGTTTGTTTGAGAGTTAAGAATTCTTCTGCCTGCAGTTCCTTGTTCTCATATTGTGTCCTCTTTCTCTAAAATCTCAGTTACGGTGCTTAAAGTCTTTCCTAAACAATGCTTAAATTTTAAGGTCGCAATTGAGAAGTAAACTTACTCATTGTGTATTTGTTGCTGAGTCACTTTCACCTTACCTTCTCCCTCTGTATCCTGCTGCTTGTCTTTTGCTAGTGGTAACACTTTGGCACTTGCCCTAAGTGGTCAAAGATCCCTCCAAATCCGCTATTTGCCACTTTAGATCCCTTGCCAGAGTTTCCCATTGTAACCAGCAAATGGAATGACACTTGAGAACTTACGAAAACACTTCTTGAAGCATCTATTACATCATTGTAACTATAGTTTGTAAGTACATCTCAAAATGAAATGACCTGGAGTCAACCCTTCAAATAAGGGGTTATTTTCTTCTGCTCCTTCAGAAATCAAACTTACACTGCACTCCTGTTATACAGTGGTGAGCAAAGTGTGAGGACTGAAACAAGCAGAAGTGGTAGGGGTAAAATGTGTGAGAAATTCAGGAAGCTCTTTTTAATGGAATCATTAAAACTTATGAAATTACAACATTTGTCACTGAGATGTTATGATCATTATTTAAGCCCAAACTGACTTACCAAATAAAGCCAAAAAAATATGAAAGTGGAAAAAAAAACCCACCAATGTATGTGGACACTGGTGGCAATAGAAACAATACATGATGCTTGACCAACCATTCACTTAGAAACACAGAATCATTAAGGTTGGAAGATCATCAATCTCAACCATCAACCATATTTGCTAAACCATGTTTTCAAACACTTCACTGAATCTACACAACCTTTGCACCTCCAGGGATAGTGACCACCATTTCCTTGGACAGTTTGTTCCACTCTTTCAGTGAAAAATTTTTTGCTAATGGCCAATCTAATCTTCCTTCCACTGACACAACTTGAGGCCATTTCTTCTTATCCTATCATCTAGAGATGTGTATGAAGAGACCAAGCCCCACCTTGCTACAACCTCCTTTCAGGTAGTTGTAAAAAGCAATACAGTGTCCCCTCAATCACCTTTTCTCCAGGCTACACAAACACAGTTCCCTCAGCTTCTCCTCATAAGACTTGACCTGCAGTAGCTTTGTTGCTCTTCTTGGCCATATTGTATTGAAATGCCCAAAACTGAACACAAAGCACAAGGTGAGGCCTCACTAGTGATGAGTAGAAGGGAAAAATCACCTCCTCAGTTCTGCCATCCACACTATTTTTGTTGCAGACCACCTGGGCACACTGCTGGCTCAGAAAGGTTTTAGCTAACACCCCCAGGTCTCTTTCCATTGAGCAGTTCTCCAGCCACCTTTCCTGAAGTATTGTATATTATTTATCTTCTATAGAAAGACAGATGATCCAAAACATCAAAATCGTCTAAGCTTTCTTCTGATGAATTGCAAAAAAAATGCTCCTGAAAAGCCAGAAAATGGAAGACAAAGCTAGGCAAGGCCAAGCTATTTAGCATTGTCAGAGAACCATTATCAAAAATTTATGCCAGTTTGGTAATTATTATCTTTGGCTGGGAAGACCAGCTTTAGTAAGTTTTTTGTCAAAACTTTTAGGAAAGGATTGCGATAAAATTTAAGCTGTTGTTCATACAAAAGCTTCATGATAACAAAATACTTTTTATTTTCTTAGGTATTTTATGTAGGATAGTTTAGCTGAATGGTAACATTACAGAAGAAAATCTATCAGAAGTATTGTAAATTCTGTACCTTTTGACAGTTTATCGTTCTGAGATAATTTGTGGGTCTCAGTGTGGCATCAGAAAGGTTAGAAAGGAAGTGATATATAATCTAACTGGTCAGGTATGTACATTGGGTTCTGTGGTTGAATGCCATATAGTCTATTTGACTTTGAAGCAAGTCAGTTCTCCCTTTTACAAAATTTTAGCTAGCAAAAAAAGTGAAAAGGTGAACACCCATGGGATATACCTAAAGCACTGGCTCTAAGAATGATGGAATCATTGGAGTTGGAAGACTAGGGCCTCAGGGCTATTCTCCAACAAGTCTACCATAACCTATTCATGGAGTTGTTCCTCTCCAGGAGCAGGAGCTCACACTTACTGCTGTTGGATCTCTTTTGATTCTGGGTCATATTGGATGGCAGCACAGCCCTCTGGTGTGTCAGCCACTCCTCCCAGCTTTGTATCATCAGCAAATTTACGGAGGATACAGTGACCCCTCATCAAAGTCTTTGATTTATATATTGAACAAGACCAGACTCAGTACTGACCCCTGTGGGACACCACTGGTGACAGGTCTCTCTTACCTGTATCTTTGGTAATGATGCTTTCAGATTTGTCACATGACCAGCACTTGACCCACATTGCAGTGGGTCAAGATAGTAAAATGCTGGACAGCCACCAGGCTCCCACCCTCAGTGGAAGTGATGAAAGTGGATTGTTGGGTACCTTACAACATCTAGGATGTCAGAACCACCTTTTGGCACTATTCCAAAATCACAAGTTATCCCAAGGGAAAAAGGCGGAGGGGGTGGTGGTGGGGGGTGGTGATAGTGGTGATAGGATCTGGGTTTCTCCCCAAGCAGCCCCTTTGGAAGGCTGTACAGGGGAGAGGTAAGGTGTTAATCCCCAATGTGGAGAAAGCTTATGCCAAAGTCTAAGTCCCTGCAGAGCAAGAAATGATAGAAAACAAGCCCTCAGAAATATCTCCAGAGAAGGAGACTCTACAACATCTCTGGGCAGCCTGTTCCAGTGCTCTGTCACCCTCACAGTTAAAAAGCTTCATCATATGTTTATGCGGAATTTCTTATGCTCCAACTTGCACCCACTGCTCTTCTCCTATCATTTGGCACAATTGAAAAGAGCCTGTCACTGTCTTCCTGACAATCACTCTTTACGTATAATGAGGTCACCTCTCAAAACTTCACTTCTCTCAGCTGAAGAGACCCAGTTCCCTCAGCCTCTCTTCATAAGGGAGATGTTCTACCTCCTAAATTACCTTTGTAGCCCTGTGCTGGACTCTTTTGAGCACTTTCCTCTTCTTTTTGAATTGAGGGAACCAGAACTGGACACTATATTCCAGATGCAGCCTCATCAGGGCAGAGCAAAGGGGAAGGAGAACTTCTCTACAACTACTAACAACCTACTTCTAAAACACCCCAGGATGCCATTGGCCTTCTTGGCAAACAAGGGTGCATTTATGGCTCATAGTCATCCTGCTGTCCACCACTACCTCCAGGTTCCTTTCTGGCTACGCTGCTCTCCAGCAAGTCAGTTCCCAGTCTATACTGATACCTCAGGTTGTTCTTTCCCAGATGCAAGTCTGTACACTTGCCCTTGTTGAATTTCACTAAATTTCTCCCTGCCTAACAGTCCAGCCTGTCCAAGTCTCACCAGATGGCAGCACAGTTTGCTGGTGTGTCAGCAACGTCTTTGTTTTGTGTCATCAGCAACATTGCTCACAGTGTACTCTAATCCATCATTCATGTTTTTGATGAATATATTGAATGGTACTGGTCCTAGTACTGACTCTCTGGGGATTCCACTAGATACAGGCCTCCAACTAGATTCTGTCCCACTGACCACTACTCTCTGGCTTCTATCCTGCAGAGAGTTCACAATCTACCTCACTGCCCAATTATCTAGACCGTACTTCTCAGTTTAGCTCTGAGGATGTTGCGTGAGACTCCATCAAATGCTCTAATAATGTCAAGGTAGACCATATCCACTGCCCTACCACCATTGATTCACCCTGGTTATATCCTCATAAAAGGCTATCAGATTGATTAAACATTAATTCCCCTTGGTAAAACCATGCTGACTGTTCCTGATAACCCTCTTACTCTGGTATGCCTCCAGACAGCACTGAGGGTAAATTGTTCCATCACCTTTCCTGGAATGGAGGAGGCTGGCAGGTCCTCCTCCTTACCCTTTTTGAAGACTGGAGTGACACTTGCTTTCTAACCTACACAATTTGATGCTTTTGGAAAAAATAGTGCCTGAAGATCATATGGGCATTTTCAGGTAGACCTACAATACCCATTTTGTAATTAATAGGTAATAGGAAATATTACACTAAAACTCAAATGCAGACCAATAATATGACAAAAAACTCTACCTTGTTACTGAATTTTTCTGTAGTGGATTTCCTAAATATATTTTGTTTTGGTGTTTGTAGTTTGAAAAGCCTTTCTGGAATTTTCACATCTTCATCCCAGAGACTCAAATTTAAGAATGACTGAAAACAAAGATGTTCACGTACTCCTGGAATGCTTATTAACTTGACTAGTAAAAACCCTGTAATTTGTTATTGGCTGCTCATAAAAACTTGTCTTTAGTAGATATGAAGATATGATCCTCTTTCTTACCACAGGTAGTTGCATTCTAAATTCAAATAGAAAGGCAGTTTAGGATCTTCAGGTCTTCGATTCCCAGTTATGGAATGCTATTTTGAATGACAATTAATATGGGTAGACACATAGGATGTGGTGTATTTTTTCTTGTCTGTATCTCATCATTCTTTGTAACCCAGCGCTGACAGCAGTGGTAGCTGTAGTGTTTCTACCACTATTGTTCAACACCTGGTGATAGAGTTCTAGTTAACGTTAGCTAGCACAGATGACCTAACTAGGAACCACATGGAAAATGTGGACACCTGCATTATAAAATTCCATCTCCTGGTGGTTCAAGTTACTACTAAATTTCAAGGTAGGTATGAGAGATAATATCGATTACCTGCTATTGATCATACTAATATTGACTCTTATCTATTGAATGCAGATAGAATTGGCTATGCTTATTTATTGATATTTATCATTAAACATGGATGCAGAAAGATACTTACCTGAAACAGTTCATGACAAGATTATCTTGTAGGAATTTGGTACATAGAGACTCATTTTCATGAAGGTCTAATCATCTTATGATTTTTCTCTTCTGATTTTTCTTGTCAGTGTTCATTTCTTACAGTTCTGTATGACTCCTTAGCTTTAATTCTATATTAATTAATAAAGTATGTGCATTCAGACATCATTCCAAGATATGGAAATTGTTTTGGAGTGGGACAAAGACTAAATGCAAATATCAAGCTTTTAAAAATGGAAACACAAGCCTTTAATATATACAAGTATTTTTTTTTCATGCTCCTTGTAGCTATTTTGGTGTACATTGTTTTGCATGTGACTATGGATAGGTGCAAAGGAGTTAAAATATTTTATTTGTGTAAAGGGGCAAAAATGTTTGATAATAAATAAGATCTAGGAAAATACACTGTTTCATACTATCATAAAAACTATTTGGATGGAAAACCGTTTAATAATCCTCTGTAAACTTAACATTGACACTGCAAAGTCTACCAATTATTCATTCCTTTTTCAGTGTTAGCATTATTGTAGTAATTATTTCATGTCATTCTTCATATAATGCTACTACTTAAATTCATGACAATTTAATTTAAACAAATTGTTTATAATGATTTACAAATAATAACTAAAAGTCTAGAAACACAATGTAGAAGAGAACTCATATGAGGCTGTTTACCTAAGAGTAATATTAATTGTGTTGATGTGCTGTTATTTGCTTATCAAAATATTAGTTTGAAGAATTTGAACTACCATATACCTAATTTTTGCACTTGTGAAAGTAAATACCATATTAAAGTTGATTTGGGATATGAAAAAAAAAAAGATATTCTATTTTCCTTAAATATTTTATAATTATGTCTTTACATCTTTTAAAAATAAAACCAACTACAACATGCTAATGATGAAGTAAGGAAAGAAATGGTAGAGAAAGAGCATTTTAACATGTGTAGAAATTAAGGTATTGGCTTCTGGCAGTTGAAAAAAAAAATAGAAACCTTCACTTATATCTGGAATAGAACATTTTATATTGATTTTGTCATTGTAATTTCAATAAAAAATGGAAGAAAAAGAGGACCTAAAAGTGTCTGAAATTTTAATGTCTCTCAAATGTTCTCTGAATTAGATTTTCCATGCAAAAAAGTGTCATTTAAAAGTTAACAAAAATACTACATTTGCCTAGTCTTAGTAATCAAAAAGAATAAAAAAAAAAGATACATGTAGTTGAGTGGCGTTGGTTCATGGTAGTGACAAAAGTCTTTGATGTATCAGAATAAAATCATTTATAGATGGATATTGTCTGAGCAACTTTGGGAGATGAAAAATGTGACATCTGCTCTTGGCAAAGGAGACACTGGTCTCTTCTGTCCTTCAGTTACACTTTGAATGCAAATTAAAAAGTGAAATAAAGTCTTTACTGATGTCTATGCATTTAATTATGGCAGTCAAAAGCCTTAGAGAAATGATTGACAGTTGTGTTGTTTAATTTAAGACAATTGTGTTGTTTAATTTTTATACTGGAAGTTTTCCAATTAAAGCACATAAATGCAAATATGCATAAATGCAACAAGAAACACTACTGATTTGTTTATTTATTTATTTACTTACTTATTTATTTTGGCTATGTGAATGAAAAGGAGTGTAAATTATTGGTTTTATTTCTTAGAGACTGGATTGTAATATATGAATTACAGGATTGTAGTATATGAAGAATTTGATTGCAAACCAAGGTTTCGATTAGGAATCTTGTAGGAACTTAGTTAGGTTCTGATATCATGAATTCTTGAATAGAAACTAATGATAATATTAGGAGTAAATGGAAGATAAAAGCTGGCTAATGCTCCCGTTATTTCTAGTTTGACAATGAATTGCTAGCACATTTCAGGCAGAAGATAAAGAAGGCTATTACAGTTCCAAGATAAGTCAGACACAGGGTTGAAAATGTAAAAACTTAATAGCAATGACAGGTAATCAAAGGCAAAGAACAGGAGGGAATATATTCTGCAACATTTTTATTATATAGATTACTACTGGAATAATTTGTAGTCCATTTTGGAAAACTTTTTAGTGACTGTAAAACTTAAATTGGATAATCAAGTCAGAGAAGAAGGGTTTGGTAGATATTAAAGATTTAGTGAAACTTTTTTTTTTTCATTAATATATTCTCTTGTTCTACCAGACTGTCTGTCAAGTCTTAGTCTAAAATTGCTTCATGAACCGTAAAAATAATTTGCAGCTGATTTTCAAGTAATGTCTTAGTATATATTCCACTTTAGATAGTGAGACATACTACCTGTTCAAAGAATGTGAAGAAGGAAAAACACTAGAGGTTACCATAGTAACCTTCAGTAGTTCAAAGTAAAATTGCATAAAGTGAAGTATTTACCATCAAACAACTAAAGAAAACAAGTCAGCTAATGAAGATCCCAAGTCGTAAATAACTACTGGTAAGCATACATTTTTTTTCTACCTTTAGTATTAGTATGCTTTTTTTTAAGAAAACTAAAACAAAGAAAAAAAAAACCCAAATCAAGAAAAACCCCCAAAGTACAGTTCTATTTTGTTTAGCAATTCTGAAAAATGCTTTTGAATTCAGAAGCCCAGTAGGAACATCTTGTGATTTAGTGTTAGACAAAATAAGTTATGGTATCCTTGGTTACCCAGGAGATCTTAAAGATCACACTGTTCATTTATTTAGAATACGAGCAGATTGCTTGTCTCCCCTAAGCTGCAAAATGTCCTGTTACTGTTTGATTGACAAACTCAAAATGGCTAAAAAAGGTTTCATTTTATTTGTACTGCAATAAACAGAGACAGGGAATTTTTGTTCATACCAAAGAATGTTAGTATAAAATAAATTGAAAGTCCTTTAGGTAATTAATTCCTGAAACTCTTCTGAAATAACAAACTGGCATATTGAATAAAAATGCTTTCTCGTAACTAATAGAAGAAATCATATCCTTGAATAAAATCAGTCTTTTGGAGAATTTTCCTTCCTTTTCACAAAGTGACTGAAACTAGGCAACCACTGCAATGCTGTTGATCCCTAAGGGGTTGCAGTCTGTTGCTCACTGTGGGTGAAAAATGTATTGGAACAGACTGTAATTAATGAATTTCTTTATACAGATAATTTAAAACAAGAAAATGAGAAAGAGAAATATTTCAAATATATGGTTGGCTTTTTTTTTTCCTGACTAAATATTTATTGAGAATGAAAGGAAGAATTTTGTGGGGGGTTATTATTTTTGTTATGTATCTTCATATTTTATATTTTAATCTATTATTATTAAAATATCCTTATTTATTTTTTTTAAAAATGATCTTAAAGAAATAGAGGTCATTGGTCACTCAAAACTGAAGAAAATACTATTATACTTGCTAATTTATTATATTGCCCATTTTCTAAGCCTCTTTGGGCTTCTCAAATAATAGTATTATGAAGTACCTGAGCCACCTGAGTAGTAAGGAAAACAATAGCGAGAAATGAAAATAAGTATCAAGAAAGAAATAGATTTGGTATTGTAATCATGAAGGAAAGATGACTTGGATGATATATGCAAATGTTTGAAGTGTTACTGTCTACATATATACCCTTTTTTTGCAAGTAAATGAATTCACATTCAGAAAACATATGTATTGCTTCACACATTAGTAGCTTCTTGTGTTTGTGCATTCAACAGAAGAGTATAATAAAAAAAAATGCAGAAATTTTAAATAAAATAAAATAAATTCAAGGTTTTTTTCTTCTTAATTCTGAATCCTTGATGTTTTAATATGTACTTCTCTCTAAACTGCATTCCAAATGATTGTCCTACTATAACATTTTTTACTTTTAAATTCAGTCATTAATTTAAATCATCAATCAATAACTTCTAAAAGAAAATGCTTATTTTGAAATAAGCTGAATTATAAAAAATTTATCTTTTAATCTTGTACTATGTTAATAATTCAACAGCTTTGACCATTATCATTATCTTTTGTGGTTTATAACTTTAGAAAGGAATTTACTGATTGCAAATGGGAAAAAAAAGAAGAATGCTTACATTTTAGAATGTTTCCAGAGTTGAAATTATGATAAACTATTCTGATTATCCAGGTGTCATAAAATCTAAAAAAAATAAAAATATATATATATTGTACTGCATCTGCAGCATTTTACTGATTTATAATACCTTATATATATTCTGTGTATTCAGATGTTGAAACCAAGAGAACTTGGTGAATCTGCACTTGGATTTCACTCCCCACCTGTCTCACAAAAATTCATGATAAGAGACAAACTGAAATGGTATAAACCTTCTTTGCTGCACTTATTATGTATGAGTTTTACATCAATAAAGCAGATGTAGTATAAGTGAACACACATACACACAAAACAGGAGATTATCATAGAATCACAGAATCACAAAATGTTAGGGATGCCAGAGCAGGATCACGTTGATCAAGTTGCATAGGAACATGTCCAGGCAGGTTTTAAATGTCTTCACAAGAGACTCCACAGCTTCCCTGGGCAACCCATTCCAGTGCTCTGTCACCCTCACTGTGAAGTTTCTTCTTGTATTTCTGTGTTACAGCTTACACAGCTTACACCTGTTGCCCTTTGACTTATCATTGAATGACATTGAGAAGAGCCTGGCTCCATCCTCGTGATACTTGCTCTTTAAATATTTATACACATTAATGAGGTAACCCCTCGGTCTCCTTTTTTCCAAGTTCAAGAGACCCAACTCAAACTTTCTTCACAATGGAGATGTTCCACTCACTTCATGACCTTTGTAGCTCTGTGCTGGACTCTTTGAGCAGTTCCCTTTCCTTCTTGAACTGAGGGACTGTCTTGGGTTATGGAATCAAGAAGTTTGTATTCTATTTTCATCTGAGAAGCTGTATGGTTTTGTTTTTGGTAACTTCAGGGGGTGGGGGAGTGAATACTGACCCAATTGTTAAAACCATTTTCTCTTAAGTATCTCCTGATGACCCCATCTCCTCCCATTGTGAGAAGCTTCACCCGGTGGGGGGAAGCTGATTGTGCCCGTGCCCGCTGGGCACGTACTGGGACTCAGTAAAAAGGAATGTACCAGATGGAACCGTATCTTTCTTAAGTATCTCAACGAGTCATCAAGACCCCCATTTCCTCTCATTGTGAGGGGCTTCACCCAGTGGGGGAAGCTGATCTGCCCGTGCCGAGCTGCACGTACTGGGACTAAGAAAAGGAGGGGGGCTCGTCTTCTCGAGAGAGTCTGGGTCTCGACAGGGCTCGCTTCGCTTCCTGCCGCTGCCCAGACCCTGGGATTCCCAGCTGAAGCGGCTTTTCGCTGCCCCTCCCGCTTCTACGGAATCCAGTTTCTCTGCGAGACCTTTCGGCCTCCCGCCCCTGGAGTTTCAGTTCTCCCTCTGGCCTGCCGTTTGCCCGCACCGAGGGAAGCTCCCTCTCTCCATCTACCGCTTCGGAAAGAAAACTAAATTGGGACAGGTTTTATTTTGCTCTGTCGGGATCCCTAGGACACTTTATATTTTGTCTGGTTGTTTGGGGTATATTGTTGGTTTTCTTTTTTCTTAGTGTTCTTAACAAAGAATTGTTGTTCCTTTTCCCACATCTCTTGCCTGAAGGCCTTTAAATTGAAAGAATTTGATACCTGTCATCCTAAACTGAGACAGGGATCCAGAACTGGCCACTATATTCCAGATGCAGCCTCATCAGGGCAGAGTAGAGGGGGAGAAGAACTTTTCTACACCTACTAACCACCCCTCTTCTAAAACACCCCAGGAAGCCACTGATATCTTGGCAACAAGGATGCATTTCTAGCTCATTGTCCTTCTCCTGTCCACCATTACCTCCAGATCCCTTTCCACTACACTGCTCTCCACAGATTAGTCCCCAGTCTACGAACAAATGAGGTTTTTCTTTCCCAGATGCAACACTCTAAACTTGTAATTGTGTAAATGGGATAGATATTGTTTTGGGTTAATGCCTGCAATACAAGCACAGAAACCAGCTCTAGCCAAGAATTCAACAGGCAAAGTAGCAACTTTGCTAAAAGGAAAAAAAAATATTGAACCCATCACCAATAAGAAAAGGAAAAAAAATCCCCAAATAAGTAAGAATCAAAAAGATATAACAGAAACTGTATCACAATGTCTTTACACACATTGTGAGAGAAATAGAGACAGTTAACACATCAGTTTTTGGCTTTGGATGAGAGCTCTGGAATGAAAAAAAAGGTGTACACTCATAACCATAAAGCCATTATACACACACAATTGCAACAGAAGGAAGGGGGAGGGTGGGGGACAGATGACACAAGAAATACAGCATAAAATATACATTTGATGCTTGTGGAAAAGTGCCTATTCTGATCATCCTGCAGACATCATCCCTCTCTGATGTCTTAGGCTTGCTTCTATCTCCCTTCACCTTGGGAGCTCTTCTTTGAAGCAATAACAGCAATAGATATAAGAATATAACAGATCCCCAGTCTCTCTGTTTGCCAAAGTTTTAGGAGTTCAGTACTTAAGATATTTCTCTCTCTTTCTCTTATCAGAGGCTTCTCTTAATCTCTCAGTGGCAGCACATACAGCGCCTTGGTGGGGACAGTGGCAACATAGCACTGGCCACGTGGAACCACACCTATTGTGGTAGATAGGCCTTCTTCAGGGCAGATCTGCAGCCAGGTTAGGCTTCTTCTGTGTCCCATCCTTGCTTCCCTGCCCTGGGAGGAGCAGCAGGGGAAGCTCTCTTGAAGAGGAGCTCTCTGTTGAACAGGATACAGTGGAGTAGAAGGGGAGAAAATAGGAAGTCCACTCCCTTTTTTAGATTCTGTCCACCAATAACCTGTAGGGTCAGGACATTGATGTAGGGGTCTGCTGGGAAAGCTACCCTCAGTTTCAAAATAAAATACTGTTTTGGCATAAAAGCATCAATACTAACATCTGAAAATATGATTTTAAAACTGCAACACCTTGTTATATTAAATTTCTCCCTGCCTAACTCTGCACCCTGTCTGGGTCACGCTGAATAGCAGTACAGACCTCTGGTGTGTGTCACCGTCTGCTTATCCTGGTGTGGCTAAGCAGTGCCAACCTGACAGGGCAAGCTGGCACTGAGCAGAGCTCTGTCAATATTGGAGGAACAGTATAGAGATTCAAAACAGAAGCAAGTGCCTACTGATTTTTTAAACCAAAAACACAGGACTACAGTGGACTGAGGATAAAGGGAGAGGGAAAGAAGAATGAGCAAAGTGGGGAGAGAAAGGGAAGAGAAGTAGGGAAAGGCTGTGAGGGGATGAGGTTACTGCCACTTGTTAGTGTTGCATCCAAGGCGGGGTTTTCACCATCCCCAGAGTGTCCTGCTGCTCTATCAGTTTTGCTGGCTCTGCTGCTCTCCTGTGCTGCTGCTGCTTCTTGGGGTGCTGCTTTGCAGTGATCCACAGTTAGTCTGCCATCCATCCTCCACAGAATGGTCCACGCTATACACTCTCTGCCAAACAATCCCCATCCATGCAGTCCTCCTTGGCAGTTGCCCCATTCCTGCTGAGCAGCCTGGACTTATATCTGGTGCAAGGCATACATTGTGCCACCTTCTAGAAGGCTCTTCAAACATTCTGGAAGCTGGCTGTCTCCTCCCTACTCATTGCTGCACTGTTAAACCCCACTTGGGAAGCTCCCAGTTGTCGAAAATTGCCATGCTGATTCTCCTCAGGCATCTCTGCTGCTGTGGTGCCCTCCTTCAGCATCACCTGAAAGCTGCAGGGCTTTATCACAAAACCGATGTTGGGACAAAACCACATAGTTCCTCACATTCCACCTTGTGACCCAACATTGGTTGTAGATAAAGCATCAAGAAAGATAGAAATGGTAGGGGAGATAGAAAAGGGTAGGAGGGAAAAGGGTAAGAGTCCATCTTCACAGGCAATATACAAAATCAGTATAAACAGTACAAACATGAATCTATAACCATATAAAACCAGTATAAAATGTATAAAACCATAACAAACTCTTGACTATATTACAAATTTCATTCTTGAAATTTGGACTTGTGAATTGGGAAAAGTGTACAATGAGTGACACAAAAAAGATAAAAATGGAGATGCTCATTTGAGACCCTGGATGAGGTGCTGGGAAGAGGGATACCATAGTGAGTTGGGGAAGATTCTAGGAGGGGAATAGGGAGTGCCACTTGGAGACAATAAAGGCAACACAGAGGGGCACAGATAGGAGAAGGTTTGTGCGGGAGAGTAGAGACTACTACACAGCAACAAACACAACATGGAAACACAACATGCATGAAGCTTCTCCCTAAACCACCTACAGTCACCAACAACCAAGCAAGTTAAAATCATCAACGTGGTTGCAGCCCCAGTAGTAGTAGGTACCAGTATATACACAGCGACAGCAAAGGTGTAAACCTTCCAAATATGGGAAACAATACAACATGTACCTTCATCCTATGAATCTCTTGTTTGGACTATCTGGAAGTCTCCATATTCTTTTCAGGTTGGGATGGGCCCATTTTCTTATTTCATTGCAATTCCAGGTGGCAAGACTCTAATATTCAATAAAACATGAAGGTGTCAAGGTCTGTCCAATCCACAAAATACAACACAAGATTTAATGTCTCTCATAGTTCACTCTCCCTAGTTCCCAAAAGAAGTATCAGAAACTCTGGGTCATTTCCATTTTGTCTACTTAACTAGATTTCATTCTACAACTTAACATCATGTGCAAGGAAGACCAGTCCAGCATTTTCTTTTGTAGACTTCAAAGTTTCCAATTAACTATTTAATATGCCAAGCTTCAATAAGTAACACAACAGGGCCAACTATAAATTGTATACGGATACCTTTGTCAGGTTAATAAGCTTAATTTGCTAGTAACACCATGCCAATGTCACACAACTAGAGGACCATGTCCTGTTTATAGCTTTATGCAACCAAGAAATTCACAACATACACTCCCAAGAACTCATTTATACATAATGTCCTTCACTTTTGCAGAACATTCAGAGATTGGTAGATAAGCAAATGGGAAGACCCAGCTCTTGTACCCGGCGTAAGGCACTTGCCCCAAATGAGCAATACAGCACCAGACCATTGTACAAGAGGTGTCTGGAAGTACCTTTTCTCATCATTTATACCTAAACAAGGGATGGTTTTGTAGTGTCTCGGTTTGGGAAGACAGGTACAAAATTCTTTCAATTTAGAGGCCTTCAGTCAAGAGATTTGGGAAAAAAGGAACAACAATTCTTTATTAAGAACACTAAGAAAACCCAACAGTACACCCAAACAACCAGTCAAAAGAGAATTCCTAGGGATCCCGACAGAGTAAAACCTGCTACAATTCAGTTCTCCCGGAGC